>PISX010036019.1:0-12387 GCA_004024625.1 Mellivora capensis | reverse complement strand
AATAAATCTTTTTTTAAAAAGTTTCATATTGTTTTCTTTTTAATCCAGTGCCAGCTAAATGGAAATCTCAAAATTCTGGGATTAATCAGTTAATTTTTTAAACATATAAATAAAATTAGGAGACTGGCTTAGAAATAGTTCCCTAGAAATGAGTTGGCAGGCTTAATGAAAACCAAATTGGCAGGGACAGAGACTCATTCAGAGATGAGAGAATTTCATGGCTCAAGATTTGAAAGGACTAAGTGTCAGTAGGATTCAGGATGCACAGGATGTCTAAGTGGTTCAAGCTAAAAATATTTACTCACTTTGGGAGAGGCAAAATGAGATTTCTCTCTAAAATTGCATTTGTGTCTTATCTAGTGATAGATGATGTATTTCTAAAAGTAGGCTCATGAGTTTGCAGGATAACGGAGTCAGGTTATTCACTCAAGATACTGTCTGAAAGGTAAAGATTCAAAATATGCCGTCTATTAAGGCAGAAAATATTGTGGTTTCCTCATAATTTTTAGCAGTACAAACATCTCTTCTTCTTTATAGTTTTCATTTCCTGAAGTTTATCTACTGTAATAATACTACTACTACAATCCATTTTTATCTGGATTATTAAACAATACTATAAATAATTTTACCTCTGGTAGTCATAGGATACCTTTGGTAGTCACAGGACTAGCAATAGTTAACATCCGGGACTTATAGAAGACCTACAGTTGTAAACCTGTTCTACATAAATTATCGATTTAATTTCCACCATGATCCTAGAGTGTAGAGACTTTAATTATCATCTATATTGAAGGGACTGAGGCTCATTCAGAAAATGTATAACCTACCCATGTTACTTGATCAGTGAGTAGGACAGTTGGAATATGAATCCTAGTCTTTTTGTCTCAGAATCCTGTGTGTTGGACCCCTCTGCCTTATCATGAAAGCACTCTGGGCTGGACTGTGAAGGGAGGAAATTAAAATTTCAGTCATTCACATTCAATTTTTTGAATATATAAAACGAAATTACTGATCTTTATAATTTACTGCTGCTCTTTCTATATTTGTAGTTAAATTATATTGATGCTAATTTGACTTCATTTGTTAAAAATTGACTTCAATGTAGCAACAGCTCTCTCTTCCTTGTCTTCATCTTCATTTAGCTCCTCTCAATAGGCTAGTAAACCTAGAACCAAAGTAAGGAGAAAAAATCAAGTATCATATATCTGTCAAATATTATGGTTCATTGATTCTGATGTCCTTATTCATCAAAAATTATGCCTGAATTAAAAATAGAAATACAATAAAATACTTACCAGTTACTGTTCACTGATGAACCAAGAATTTAAATATCTGTTTTCTGAGATTTAAGTAATTTGATAGAAATAAGATATGAATTTAGTTATTAGTAGTTTTCACAGAAAGATGATAATTAAAGATGCATTCTTGGATGGAATTTTAAAGTTAAAAAAAATGTCAATGGTACCTTGAGTTTTTCAAGCCTTTAAATTTTGAATTGCTTCAGCTAAGTTTTATTGGATTCCTTAAACAATTTATGTAATATAATATATTTTGGAAATCTCTGTTCCATGCTTCATTCTAATTTCTTTTTTTAATGGGATTACTATTCTCCTATCCAGTCAACTTAGAAATTTAACAATGTCTTTTGCATTCTTTCCAGCCTTTTCACTGTCCCTCTAATTCTACATCCAATTACTTTCCTTTAAAACATCTCATCTAAATATTTCCTTGCTTCTTCTCATTCTTGTTTTATCTTGAGTCTGTCTGCCTCATGCCTAGATTTCTGTTTTGGTTTGTAAACTGTTTCTCTTGTTCTAAAAAATACTCTGAAAACCACAAGTTATTTGTTCGTAAAATTGTTTTAGCCCTATGTATCTCTCCCTTCACATCCCTGCACTAACTCATTATGAACACCATGATGATAAAACCCAACTTTCTTTCACATGGTATTAAGATCCTCCATAATCCACTTTAGACCTACTTTCCTACTCTTCTTTTCTTTCTTTCTTTTTTAAAGAGTTATTTGTTTATTTGAGAGAGGGAGAGATAAAGAGAAAGAGAGCAAGCAGGGGAAGGGCAGAGGGAGACAGATGGAGGAGAGGAAGAAATGCAGACTTTCCGCTAAGCATGGAAACTTCCCCAACTGGATCCATGGCTCTGAGATCATGACCTGAGCCAAAATCAAGATTGAGACGTTTAACGAATTGAGCCACCCAGTAGCCCCCAGACCCATTTTCCAGCAGTATGTTCTGCAAATATTATGGTTGAATTTTGCTTTCTTTTTTTAATTTTTTAATTTTTTAATTTTTAAGATTTTATTTGTCAGAGAGAGCGAGCGAGCACAGGCAGACAGAGTGGCAGGCAGAGGGAGAAGCAGGCTCCCTGCTGAGCAAGGAGCCCGATGTGGGACTCGATCCCAGGACGCTGGGATCATGACCTGAGCCGAAGACAGCTGCTGCTTAACCAACTGAGCCACCCAGGCATCCCGCTTTCTTTTTTTTTTTATTAAAAAAATTTCCCAGTCTTATGTTAGTACTAAACCACTGGTGGTTTGCTAAATCATGATTATTTTTATTTTAAAAATGATGACAGCAGTCAATTTATATGAGAAGTGAAGTAAATATACAAACATTTTTATTCCCTCACTTGCCCTTCATTTCTTCTTTATTCTTATTAAGGGCAGTAGTTAAGGTTTATGGTGAGTATGAATTTAGTTTTTTCAATTAAAAAATGTACTTTATTGTCTCTCTAACATAGTGATTTATTTATTCCAAAACTTGGTTTATTTATGGAATATCATCTATTATAAAACTTTTGCTTCAGTGATGTTATCCTCCCTGAAACATTTTTTAATTTGTTCAATTTATGTTCTATCATTTGTTTTTACTTTTTTTTATCACAAAAAAATACATGCTAGTTGTAAAAGGTATATATGAATAAGAACATGGAGGAAAGGTTGAATGTTTCCTTTCCCTATTTTGTCAGTCCCATTTCCCCTTCCCATTTAAGACTTTAGTTTAGATTTTGTTTAACATATGCATTAGCACTTACTTTGACTTAATCAAAATTTCCATTTGTTTCTCTATTAAAAATTATATATGTTGGAAGAAATATTTTGTTACTTAATTTTAATAGAATTGTTTAAGAATGTCCTTATTTTGCTGTCCTACTTGAATATTATTTTTTCTAAATTAGTATTTTGTGTTCAAAGCCATTCCCAAGTTTTTCTAATATTGTCCCTCTATTCCTTATCATATGGCACAGAGAAGTTTGATACTAATAGTAAGCATATTTCTTTAACAATAACAGAATATTAGTGGCTAAACATATAGACTCTAGAGTTAATCTGCCTTTGTTCAAATTCCATTTCCACAATATTTTTGCTTATGACTTTGTTAAAATTGGTTGTTTTGTTTCCATTTCATCAACCATAAAATGAAGAGTATGATGATACTCTAATCATTACAAAAGGTTAAGTATTATACTATGTAGACTAGTGCAGCATACACAGTAAACTCTGTAAATATTAGGTGGCTATACCTGTTATTATAGTTATATCTTTTATTATAGTTATGATTGACCTTTAAGGCCTCATGATTATTTCCTTTATAATTAGTATTATGTTAAATCTAATTGGCTCTTTATTTCTTTCATTCTGCAAACACATTTTTTAGCTCCTTTTGGAAGTTTATTAATACTTACAGGTCTATTTTCCATGTCTCCTTTGTTCCTATTGTTTTATTTCCTTATCCCATCATATTGGGTTATGAGGGACTACTTTAGCTCAATCTTCCCAATTACTATTTGCTTTATGATTGTACCTCTTTTTTTCACATTCAGCTGGCCAACTGAGATTTTTTTGGTGTGTGTGTACACGTTTTTGTTTAATTTCCAAGACTTCTATTTTTTTCGTCACAACATACTCTTATTACTTTATGGAAATGCAGCATTCTCTTGACTTTCCCCCAAACTATTTACTATGTTTTTTAAACTTCTATTTGTATTATCATCTCTGTTTCTTTTGATGTCAGTTCTATTTGTTGGTTATCTGTCTTATAAAGGTTACCTTTTCTCAAATGTCTGCTGTATTGTATGTTCATTTAATCTTTAGAATATATTTTTGTTATATTTGCCACCAAGTTTCAGCTTATTTCGGGACAAGCTTAGCTGTTGTCCTCTGCTCATCTCAAGTATATGGGTCTGAGAAAAGAGTGATAATAGTGAGGCTAAACTTGTTTCTATTAGATTACAGTGAGTCACCCTGAGGAAACCTCTTGTACTAACCTCTGTTCCTTGAATCAACTGATCCATCTTGTAGCAACTTTATAACGCTTACACTTCTGGAACTCTGGGCTCATTTTAGGGTCTGGCTTTCTCAGATCTTTCATTAAGGTTGATTCCATTTGTTTTCTAGTTTCTAGAAACTTTTGGTATATTTTTTCTTTGTCAATACCAGTCTTAGATGTACTAATTTATCTTAGCATCTTTTTTGGGGTCATATAATAGAGGTTGAAAATGGAAGAAAAGAGACCATTGTATCCAGTCTACCATCATGATCCTATATCATTTTTGATCACATTTGTTTTCTTTCCCTAGCACCTGTATGACAAATTTTTAGAAACTGATACATAAGAGTTTGCCAAAATTATTGATGACCAGTTCCAAGATAGTACCAAGAGTGCAATGTGTAATAGTCTCATTGCTAACATGAGGCCAAATTTTTATTTGCTTTTTTTACTGGAACTTTTTTCATGCATTTCTTTTTTTTCCCTGAGATGGAGAATCTGTTGCCTCATAAGATATTGATAATTATTGGATGAAGCAATTTGTACATGTTAATTTGAATGCTTCATAAATTTTCTTTTATAACAACAACAAAAAAGAGATGGTCTTTCATCTTGTCATAGCTTTTTTTCCACCCCTTATCAATTTGGAGTTTATTCCACTGGGCTGAGATTTGTCAGGGCAGGATAAACAAATAACTTTTTTTTTTTTTTAAGATTTTATTCATTTATTTGACAGAGAGAGAGACAGCGAAAGAGAGGAAACACAAGCAGGGGGAGTAGGAGAAGGAAAAATAGGCTTTCCATTGAGCAGGGAGCCTGATGCGGGGCTTGATCCCAAGACCCTGGGATCATGACCTGAGCTGAAGGCTGACATTTAATGACTGAGCTACCCAGGTGCCCCAACCTTTTTTTTTTTTTTTTTTTTAAATGTTGTTTTCGCTTAAGCTGTGCTGTTCATAGCATATCTTCCTGTGGTAATGAGCTGTTAAGGATTGCACTAATAACAGTTTAGTAGCTGCAGCTAAGGATTTCCCTACCAATAAATACAATTTCCTTGACTATTAGGCAGAAATCCTTGCATAGCCTCTTAGCACAAGTGGCATTGATTAATGACCATAGAAAATAAATATTGTATTCAGGGAACAAATATAACAACCTATGAAATAATTCAAATTGAAGCAGAAAATACAGAATTCTAATATATTTGGGAAGTATATAGTAATCTTAGGACATATGAGCAGCAAAGATAAACAACTGAACTTAAAAGATTTTAAAAGTTTAGTAGTACATCCTGTTGGTATGAAGGGAGGCCTTAAGACTCTCAACAACTACAACCTATATATAGAATTTAGAATAATAGCCTGAAACAATTGTTGCTTACAAAAACAATTTAATAACTCTTTAAATCTAGTAGAATACCTATAACGATTTAAATTAATATTTAGAAACTCAAATTTTAAAAAGAATTCAATAACCTAGGGCACATTCAACACAAAATGTATCTGTTTGGTTTGTTTTTTATATTAAATGAGTTTCATTTTCAAAAATTTATATATTAATGTAATATTTATTTTCCACTGAAACATACAATATAAAAATGAGATGCCAAATATTCTCTTTGCTTTCAATGTGAATTGGTGTTTAATGTATAAGGTTTGTTTTTTTTCCCCTTTACATTTAGGACACATATAAATGTCCTGTTCTTTGTAATGTCCAGGATTAATACTGCATAATATTTACTCCCTTGTATTTTATGTAACGAAGTGTGTTATGAACTATATATGAATATTTAATTCTATTTATATGTAGGTTTTCATAGTGTTTGGGGTTTTTTCTTTGTTTGTTTTATCTTTCTGATCTTTTAACCAAATTGCCATGGTTTTATGAACTGTTCTTAGTTTAGAATTTGAGTCCATTAAAATTCATCTTTGGGATTATCTATGCTCCTATGCTAAATTGTAACAATAACTCTATCTTGGTTATGGGCTATTCAGAATTGTTGTGATTCTGACTGACCAGAATGTGGAGGGTAAATGATTCCTAAGGAAGGGAAAATATAACTTCCCTCCTTCCTTCTTTCAAGCCCCCATGTAGCCTTCATGTATTGTTTGTACCACCAGACCTGCTTTCTTGACTATCAGTAGCAGAACTTGGCTGAAGTAGCAACCAATTAATATTGCCAAAACATTCCTGAACTTTGAGAATATCATTACAACACAGGAAAAAATGTGTGATTTCTAACTCCTCATTTCTCTAAGGTCAATGTTATGTGGCCATTGAAATTTAATGTCAATGTTGTAACTCCTGGGCTATAGGAGAATCAGTCTTATCACTCAAATGTTGTCAAAGATTACATTGACAGAATTAATATCTATCTGATATATTTTTCATTTCTTATTGATATGAGAAACATGAAAGATAAATGGTAGTGTTCATTTATTTATTAATTTTTGAAAGTAAGGTTATAAAGCCTTCCTTTTCAAAGGATGTCATAAGATTACATGATGTAACACTGTATTTTAGAAAAGCATTACAAAATTGCTCACATGTGCTATCAGTTGCTACTATTTTGTAACTAGAGACAACATATAATATTTAATTTTCATAGGGTCATAATAACCACTGGTCTAATGTTAAAAGAAAAATTCTTTAAAATGAGACAGAAATGAATGAGTGAGTGATCTGTTGCTGACCATTAAACCGAATCTTGCTAAAGTAAGATTCTATACTGCAATATGCATTTAAGATGGTTCCAATCCAAATTATTAGCAAATTCTTTTTAAAAAGAAAGTAAATTTGCAACACAAAAAGAAATTATAGGTAGCAGAAAAAGAAATTGAAGCAAAATTATCCATTAATAGTTACAATTATTGAAGTGTATAAAGGAACATGTTTATTTTGCAAAATAGTAAATGTTGGGGGTTTCTATACACAGATTTAATCCCATACTCTTGATTCTTCTACATGCAGTTATTTGATTTTATGATAAAATATCAATGTTGCTCTTAATTCAGGGCATCTGCAGCTAATTGGAATTAAATATAGTTCAAGAGCTGAGCTAGTCAGAGGTATTTAGGACTTATTTAATAAACTGCTAGTGACTTAGAAAATAGAAAAAAACAAAAGAGGATATTTTGTGTCCCCATCTGGCCAAGGGAAGTTGTATTACTGTGTTTTGTATATCCTGACTCAAGAGCATGAAATCTAAAAAAGCACAAGTGAGAGCTAGTGGAGAATCAATTTATGTAAATGATTTTAAACATAATTAATTATAATTACTTATTTTATCACAAAATCAATTACTAATATATTCTGTCAATTTAATGAAGGCAGTCAATAAAATCAGATAAACAGTAGGCATGGAGTTATAAGAGAAAAACTAATTTTTCTATGTAATAAAGTCTGCTGTAGGTCAGAAAATAACAAACTACAAGTTATTAAATACTCAAAAAATCTAATTATGTTTCCATTGAAAGATTTGAGCTAGTTTAATTAAAATAAAAAAACTTGAGAATTGAAAAATAAAACGTTTAAACCTGGGATGTGCTAAACATTTCCCCTTTAAATTTTTGTTAGATGCTTAAATATTAACTTGAATAATACTTAATGTTTTGTTATTTTATTTCCTATTGAGTCAAGTAGAATTGACATAAAGGAAATCATGGTGGTAACTTATAATACTTTCTTACTAGTAAAAAAATGTAGTACATCACTGTATAAAAGTATATAAAAGGTAGTATATTTAGATCTCATTTAATCTTTGCAACAATCCCAAGGTATAATGGTTGTGTAGTTTTAAAGAAATTACTCATTACTTAGTTACTCTAATTTGCTTATTATACTGAAGTGTTAAATTGACCATTAACATTTATTACAGAGATCTCACTTCAAAGAACTAGTGTCATTTTATAACTTAAACAAGAAAACAAAATCTCTTATGTTCAAAAAAAAAAAAGGCCTAACAAAGTCTACACTGATTTCACATCAGGAATGATTTTTAATAGAAACCATATTTGCAACTTTTAGGTATTTTTGAAGTTCATATTCACATCCTACCTAAACTTAGACATTTGTGTGAGTGTGTGTGTATAGAATAATCTCAAGATTAGTATAATGTATGAAAACAGTCCATAACGTTTAGATTTCGAGGTGGGAATGAAGAGATGAATAGATTAAATGTGTATAGATTTTATGTTATACTAAGGATTAAAGAAAATAATATGGGTAAGGCAGCCAGTATGATTGTTCCTAACATTCAATAAATCCATTAACATATATTTGGTCTTCAATAGGAGAAAGAGAGAATGAGTGAAAGAGGAAATAGTTATCTGTTTAATCTATGAGAAATCATTTATGTATGTATATGAAGAGGCTGAAGTTGGGAAAACTGCTTCTGGGTTCACATTAAATCAACATTAATATAACTATGACTAAAGTTATCAACATTGTATCAGTGGCATTGCATTGTTTAAGGAGGAGTTGATATTAATGTTTATAAGCTTTTAAGATGTAGGAAACTATTCATTTAATATATAGATATCACTTAACTCATTGTGTTTACAGCATCAAAATATTATTATTACAGTATTTGACATTAAAACAATATTTTGTATTAATTAAAGTGTGAATTATGATGGTATTACTAAAATTATTCTGCTTATTTTAGGGATTAGGTTGGTAAAGATATGTCCAATAATTGTGCTACATTTAATTATTTATTCTGCATGAAATCTCCTACAAGTGACTTCACATATGTACAAATATATTCATGGGCTCTGCCCACACACTCATACATCATTACCATCACCAGCAATGCTGCCACCATCACACACATGGAAATTATGGACAACCAAGAAATTATAAAATGTTTAATTGACTTACTATATGAATGTATACTGACATAACTAACCTTTAATGAATCATCTTTCTATAATACACTGACCTGAATATTTGAAAAGGGAAAGTTTAGGCAATCTAAGGAGATATATTAGTCTATGCCCTTCACATAGAGTCCACTCCACATATAGTGTATTATCCTATCAAGAAACATTCCAGATTTTCATGCCTAGAAATAATATAAGTATACCTTTTCTTAAGAAATAATTTCCAGACAGAAATAATTCTGCTAAATGTTAAAGAACAAATTCTCTCCAGTGTGTGCTTATTTGCAAACTGGTTGAAGATTGCTTGAAAATGTACAATTAACTCACTTTGGTTTTAAAGTTTAGCAGTTTTGCCATGCATTTTCCAAGATACATGGGTCTCCAATTGTAAACCTTGCAGACTTTTAAATTTCAATATACTTGACTACTTGGATTTTTTTTTTTTTTTGAGAAATCAGAATGTTAGATTTGAGGTTGGTTACTTTCCTCAGTAAATAATTTAGATATTTATTTTTAAAAGTGAATGTTCCACTTATCTAAATTATTTACTGAGGGAAATAACCAACCTCAAATCTAACTTAGTTGTGGAGCATAATGAATAACATGGAGGAGATTGGGAGATGGAGAGGAGAAGGGAGTTGGGGGAAATTGGAGGGGGGGACAAACCATGAGAGACTGTGGACTCTGAGAAACAAACTGAGTGTTTTGGAAGGGAAGGGGTTGGGGGGTTGGGTGAGCCTGTTGGTGGGTATTATGGAGGGCACATATTGCATGGAGCACTGGGTGTGCTGCATAAACAATGAATGCTGGAACACTGAAAAAAAAATAAAAAAAATAAGAGTGAATGTCATGGAGGACTTAGAGCATATTTAAGAAAGGGAAACAATAGAAAGTGAAGAAGTTTGTTTGATATGGAATGAATTAGTGTCCCTGATGCTGCTTGAAATTTAGAATGCTTGAGCAGGAGGGAAATATCCATCATCTCTTTGATAGACAAGAGGACAAAGACTCTCATCTACTTTTGCAGTTAATGCAGCAAATAGGGGATTCATATTCAAGATTCTAGACACATTGAACCTACTCTCTTCATGTTGCTTTCTCAGGTGGTCAGACTGCAAATTACAGACCTTACATTTCTATTTCTGCCATTGTCTTTAGCTTCATGACTATAGGCAGTCTAAGAAGGTATCCAAATTTTAAGCCCCATAGTGATGCTCCTTAACCAAGAGAAACTGTTCTTGTTGCAAACACAGTGAAAACCTCCTTTTAATCTTTCCTGGCATCCAGAGTCATCTTAGTTTAAGCAAGGCATTTATATTTTATTACAGAGATTGATGACAATTGAACATGGGATTCCTTTGGTTCAATATGGTATGATAATATCTCTCTGATAGGCATACCAGCAACAATAGGTAGTATTTTGTTGTAAATACTCTACCAGCTTACATTCTTAAATCAAGGGGACGGAGGATCCAAATTTTTTGTTAAATTTTAAATACTGCCTAATATAGGAACTTATTCTATTATCAGTAGTTACTAGAGGTTAATGGATAATAAAATGAGTTTAATATCTAAATTTGAGATTTTACCACATGGAAAAAACAATAAAACATTTTTAACTTAAAAGATGTGAAATCTTGGGGCACCTGGGTGGCTCAGTGGGTTAAGCCTCTGCCTTCGGCTCAGGTCATGATCTCAGGGTCCTGGGATTGAGCCCCGCATCGGGCTCTCTGCTTGGTGGGGAGCCTGCTTCCTCCCCTCTGTCTGCCTGCCTCTCTGCCTACTTGTGATCTCTGTCTGTTAAATAAATAAATAAAATCTTTAAAAAAAAAGATGTGAAATCTTGGATATAAATGAAAAAAATGACAAAATTCTACCAAAAAAGGGCTACATGGTAAGATTATTTTAACTGATCTTTAGAATATTAGGAAGAAATAATGGTGTTAATTAGTGTCTACCTCAATGGTCTCCAACATTAAAAATGACTACTTTATGTGGAACTAACATATTTATTAGGAAGGCAAGGCAAAGATCATGCTGAGTCTGGTATATATATATATAATATCATAGACCCAAAAAAGAATACCTTGCAGTACTATTCCCCTAGGCTCTATTGACTTTAGTTGACCAGTTTGGATATCAAATGTCTTTTCAGCTTACTTATTACTGATTTATTCAAAAATATTCATTAAATCCTTGGTGCTTAATATATATGCTCTCGTGAATAGAATATGAAAATACACTATACAAAGATGTTTCTCTTAGTCCAGTCTTGGCAGCTAGGAAACCTTGTGGATGAAGTCACATGACAACTGAGACCTGAAGGAATTGTACTTTATACAGAAGAGCTTCAGAGCATGTAGAAGAGCCAGGGGATTAGGTGTGGTATCTGAGACACAGGCAGTCATGCAGGAGACTAGAGAAAGGGCAACATATTCAGTGACTATCAGGAATTCATTATCTCCACATAATTATAAGGAGTAAGGTTTTTAGAAATGGGGAGGAAAAGGCAAAGGTCTCAAAAACCATGTTAAGGAACTAAGATTTCAAATCTGTAGGTTGTGGGAAAACACCTAGAAGTTTTGAGGAATTTTATACTTAATGAATTATCATAATCATCACAGTTTATGAAGGTAAGATAGATAGAGATATACATATAGATATAGATAATAATTTTTTTAAGTGTGCTCCATGCGCAGGGCTTGAACCCATTACTTTGAGCTCAAGACCTGAACTGAGATCAAGAGTCAGATGCTTAACTAACTGAGCCACCTAGACACCCCATATTTCTTAAAAAAAAAAAAATCTGAAGAAATTCTGTAGCTCAGGATTTTGCAGAGAAAGTGGAAAATTTGAGTAATAAATCAAACAGTAGAACAAAAATTGTAGTTGATTTACTTAAACACTATTAAATAAAACCAATTACAAACATTTTTGTTTTGACCTGACATTGAGACAGGAATCCATCAGAATCCTAGAGGAGAACATAGGCAGTAACCTCTTTGATATCAGCCACAGAAACTTCTTTCAAGATATGTCTCCAAAGGCAAAGGAAACAAAAGCAAAAATGAACTTTTGGGACTTCATCAAGATCCAAAGCTTCTGCACAGCAAAGGAGACAGTCAACAAAACAAAGAGGCAACCCACGGAATGGGAGAAGATATTTGCAAATGACAGTACAGACAAAAGGTTGATATCCAGGATCTATAAAGAACTTC
>PISX010036018.1:0-12376 GCA_004024625.1 Mellivora capensis | reverse complement strand
AATGAAACTCACCATTCTCTTATACCGTACACAAAGATAAACTCGAAATGGATAAAAAACCTCAACATGAGACAGGAATCCATCAGAGTCCTAGAGGAGAACATTGGCAGTAACTTCCTTGATATCAGCCACAGCAACTTCTTTCAAGATATGTCTCCAAAGGCAAAGGAAACAAAAGTGGAAATGAACTTTTGGGACTTCATCAAGATCAAAAGCTTCTGCACAGCAAAGGAAACAGTCAACAAAACAAAGATGCAACCCACGGAATGGGAGAAGATTTTTGCAAATGACAGTATAGACAAAAGGTTGATATCCAGGATCTATAAAGAACTTCTCAAACTCAACACACACAAAACATAATCATATCAAAAAATGGGCAGAAGATATGAACAGACACTTCTCCAATGAAGACATACAAATGGCTATCAGACACATGAAAAAATGTTCATTGTCACTAGCCATCAGGGAAATTAAAATTAAAACCACATTGAGATACCACCTTACACCAGTTAGAATGGCCAAAATTAGCAAGACAGGAAATAACGTGTGTTGGAGAGGATGTGGAGAAAGGGGAACCCTCTTACACTGTTGGTGGGAATGCAAGTTGGTGCAGCCACTCTGGAGAACAGTGTGAAGATTCCTCAAGAAATTAAAAATAGAGCTTCCCTATGACCCTGCAATTACATTACTGGGTACTTACCCCAAAGATACCGATGTAGTGAAAAGAAGGGCCATCTGTACCCCAATATTTATAGCAGCAATGGCCATGGTTGCCAAACTCTGGAAAGAACCAAGATGCCCTTCAACGGACAAATGGATAAGGAAGATGTGGTCCATTACACTATGGAGTATTATGCCTCCATCAGAAAGGATGAATACCCAACTTTTTTAGCCACATGGACGGGACTAGAAGAGATTATGCTGAGTGAAATAATTCAAGCAGAGAGAGTCAATTATCATATGGTTTCACTTATTTGAGGAGCATAACAAATAACACGGAGGACATGAGAGTTGGAGAGTAGAAGGGAGTTGAGGGAAATTGGAAGGGGAGATAAACCATGAGAGACTATGGACTCTGAAAATCAATCTGAGATTTTTGAAGGGGCGGAGGTTGGCAGGTTGGGGGAGCCAGGTGGTGGGTATTATGGAGGGCATGTATTTCATGGAGCACTGGGTGTGGTGCATAAACAATGAATCCTATTATCACTGAAAATAAAGAAATAAGAAAGAAAAAAAGAAAAAGGCTGAGATGAAAAATATCCTTCAGGTTATTAACAGAAGAATAAATACTACAGAATACAGATTAGTGAGGCTGTATCTACCTCAAAAGAAACTATTCAAAATGAAACACACTGAGAAAAAAAAAGCTTCAATAAATTAACAGTGTATTAATGAACTATGGGACAACTTCAAGTGGCTTAATATACATGATATTGGGATCCCAAAGGAGAAGGGGAGTGGGAAGAGGGATCTTTGAGAAATAATGGCCCAAATATTTCAAATTTAATGAAAAAATATCAACTCGAAAATTCAAGAAGTTCAGTAAACAAAACCCCAAGCACAAGAAACATGGAGAAAAGTATGTTAAGAAATGTCATAATCAAATTAGTCAAAACCCATGATAAAGAGACAATCTTAAAGGATGCCAGAAAAGACTGACTAGGTCCAAGGGAATAATGATTATAAATACCAAAAAAACCTTCTGATCATAAGAAATGTAAGGTAGAAGACAGTTGCAAAACATCTTTAAATTATTAGAAAGATAAATCTGTTAACCTAGAATTTTATACCTAGTAAAAATACCTTTTAAAAGTCAAGGGGAAATAAATACCATCCTCGAAGTATAACACCTGAAAGAATTAATCACTTCTGCACTCCAGGAATGGTGTTTGTTCAGGAAAAAAGACAACACCCAATGGAACTCTGGATCTACATAAATAATTAAGAACAGTAGAAATGGTAAACAGGTAAGTAAACAAAAAATGTTTTTTCTTAATTTAAAAATATCTATTAAAGATAATTGATGGTTTAAAAAAATTTCTGAGTGTTTTAAGAGTTCCATACCTTGATTGGAATGGAGGTACATGGGTGTTAAAATTTTCTCAAGTCTCACTGAACTCTAAACTAAAATCCATACAATATTTTCCCATAAAGTATATCCTCAAAATTATTTTCTTTGATAAATGAAAAAAGGTGTTTTATTATAATTTGAAATCTTCAAATTATTAGGGATACTAAAGCTATATACTTTTTCATATGCTTCCAGCTTATTTGTAATACTTATATGTTGTTATTTATTTGAATCTGTCTCCTAATTTTGTTTCATACAAATTGTCACCAAGTGGCTGAAAATCATTCCATTTACCATAATAATATGTTAGGTTCCAAGTGGAGAAATCACTTAGTAATTAGAGAATTGCATAAAGATAGTACAGACTGCCAAAATATGTCAGTGGCCTGCTTAGACTGGTCTAAAAGATTGGTTTATCAGTATCCCAATTTTTCTGTTTGAAACTTAAAATAGAAACTGGTATTACCTTCTGTCTAGATTATTGTGTTTATTATCTTGTCACTAAATTATACATGCTATGTGCAGTAAATGTCCAGAGAAGAAAGTATGAAAATGCAATAATAAAGATTTATATAATATTAAAATAAGAACTTATCCCAGTTTTAAGGCACATTAGATTTTGTATGAGACCATGGAATGTTAATTATAGAAAATCCTTCTTTGAGTTTATTTGTTTTTAAAGACTGTTTTAAGAAAATCTAGTGCCCCTTAGAGCTCTAATTCATTTGTATAGGCATGTAACTTTTTTTCTCAGCACTGTGTAATTATTTCTTCAAATAAAAACAGAATTACTCAAATTTATTTATTTAAATGAATTTTACATAATGTAAGGAGACATTTCTGGGATTTTATTCTAAGTATCTTAACCATAAGGGCCAATTATTTTTATAAAAATTATTGTATATCTCATCAGTGTCCTTAATGTTGATTTTTTAAATATCTAGCTTGGCGAAGACACGAAGATTATATTTTTATACATCTACTAAATTACAACTTTTTTTTTCAAAAACATAACATGTTATGTACATGTCATGCTTAGCTTGGTCTCAAATTCTCAGAGACATAGAGCTTCATTATTAGGAACTGTCAGTTGAGCTATTCTGTAATTGTCAAATATACTGCTATTAGGGAACCTTAGCAGCCATGTCCTTTTGTCATATTCAGTATATTGACACTTCCTTTTAAATCAGTGACAAGCCAAGGACAGATTTGGCAGTTTACTAAGGGGTTTAATTAGTGGCAGCTGTATATACAGAACTCCCACTACTCAGGTTCAAATATGACTGCATTTCCAACTCATTTAAAACCCTACCCTCCATTGAAAATCACACTAGCCTTCCACCTTGAGATTTCCTTATCTCCAAATCATTCTTCCTAGCTATTACATACCACGAAGCTATTAAAGCACCTGAAATTAGGAAGGGAAACACACTGATGTGGGTTATTGCCACCAAGTACATTTTTGCCTATTCCTAAAATATCTTCTTCCATGTGACACCTGTGTTTTTCCCTTTAATCAAGGTCAGTGGTTTTAGATCAATACAGTCTTATAATCAACTACATCAGTACCATCTGAGAACTTATTACAAATCCATATCTCCTGCCCTGTCACAGATCTAATAAATAAGAGAATCTAGATGTGTGGTCCAGAAATCTGTGTTTTAAAAATTTTGAGAACCACTGCTCTAGGCATACAGTAGTATTGTATCATTTTACTGGTATTTATTTCTTCAACTTCCCCCTTAAACTTCAAGATACATTTTTTGCTTTCAAAGGCTTTAAAAGTACTATTATGTAAATCTTTAAGCTTCAGGAAATGGATACTGTTTAGCTTGGTTTTCTTGATTCCAAATCCAAAATTCTCAAGGAAAATTTTTAAAAAGTGGCAAAATTTGTGTCATATTCCTATTCCTGGATTATTCAACTGTGGCTAAGGAATAGGGGTTTATATTATGCTATAGCTTTTCTCACTACAGTTTCATGTAGGTTGTGACAGGGGAGGGAGAAATACCAATTTCTAGAAGAAAGGAGTGGCTAGGCACATAATCTCAGGGTGTCCAATTAAGCATCCATTAATATCTGAAATCCCTACACCCCTTAATGGGCTTTTACCTTCAACTGGATCCTAAGTACCTTATGAACATCTTTCCATAGTACATTAACATTTCCCTAACAGATATGATGCAGCTCTGAATTTTGGTATCCAAAGGGCTAAATAAGCAGTAATTTCTAGAGGTCTTTGTATTGTTTGCTGATCTTAATTTTATCATGGGGGACAGACTTTCTCATATTTCTGGTCAAAACTATTCCAAGTGAATTGGAAAATTCTCTTTTTATCAAAGGTAATATTTTAGTATTAAAAACCCTAATGAATGACACCACTCTATTTCTTATAGATGCCTCATTCTAGAGCTTGGGACACGTTTTCCTTTGACCAAGTTGGAGAATATTTGAGTGGGATGTATCAAACATTCATTTCACTCCAATGCACCCACTATTTAATGTCTTAGATCTGCAATGTCGCCTTATATTGAGGATAAAAGTCAAAGGATTAGGCATTGAATAAAGCATCAAAGATGTGAAATGTGGAAATCTTCTTGAAGATTCAAGAAATTCTTCTTGAATACTCAGTAATGTTGAGATATCATCCTGCTTCAATGATTTGTTGGCTGACTTCATGCATGTGGAGATTTATAGTTCTGCCTCATTTCCTCCCACAAAGCTTACTATTTAATGTAAGTTTCCTATTTCACTATATTCCTTCACTATCCCAGGACATTCTTGCTCAATAAGTTAGAGCTATAAACATTTTTATTGCTCATTCCAGAACCTTCCTAAAATAGTCATCAAATCTTCAAAAGGAAGTATCAAACTGCAGTTTATGACAGACACTAGAAACCCATGGTTTCAAAATCCTCACCTTATTTTATTCACAAATACTGAACTATTATGTCATGATTTTTTTCCCAATCATAACCAAAGAATTACTTTTTAAAAAAAATTTTAAAATATTTAATTTATTTATTTAAGAGAGAGATGATGACAAGTAGGCAGAGAGACAGGCAGAGAGAGAGGGGGAAGCAGGCTCTCTGACAAGCAGAGAGCTCGAAGCAGGGCTCTATCCCAGGACCCTGAGACCATGACCCAAGATGAAGGCTTTAACCCACAGAGCCACCCAGGAACTCCAAAGAATTACTTTAAACCAATATTAAAATCTTACTAAATATCCTGACTTTGCCCTCCCCTTCTGAGACATTACTAAGATGCTACCAAAATGATTTTTCTCTAAAGTAGTATAGACAGTAATCTCAAATTTGTCTTATCAACAAATAATTTTGGTTAAGTTTGGGAGAGCCAGCATTTGACAAACTATATAATGTATCAGGACTGTATACTTGTTCACCCTACAAACCATATGTATAGACTAAAAGCTGTGCTCGTAACTAGTTTGGCCCTATAATTACGAGGCTCCATCTGTTAACTAACATGGCCTCATCTTAGCTCTACTTGAGGTTATAAAACCACCGAGTTTTTTCCATGGCATCCATTTTGGACCCTGACTAAGAACTTGGAAATAGGTTCCCACAAGCTGGCCCTAGCACTCAAATCAAATAACTTCCAAGTGTTTTCTTAGGGTGAAAAGAAAATAGTGGATTTATCCAAGAGGGGGAAAAAATAGCACATGTGGGCTCCTGTTCCTACTAATCTAACTTTACGGCCAAGGTTACATTACCCCAGAATTCCCAACAAATGGACTTTTGAGAAAAATAGAAGAATGAGACATACATTGTCACTTGTAACTAAGCCGATATCTCAAGTCCAGAATCAGGGCTTTCTGATAAACATGTAATTAAAGAATATAAGTTAGGTTTTAGTCCTGAGTTGTGGTTCTCATTTCTCTCCCATGTTCAAATTATGGGATTTGTTTGGGTTTGTACACCTACAGAGAAAAATAAGAAGTGGCTCCAAGGGTAGCCCTGGACCCACTTTCTTAGACATTTACAATAGATCAGACTCTGGAAGATGAGCGGGCTGTCCCCAGAGACAGGCATGACCTAAGTCTAAATCAGTAATCAGAGAGTTGTATTTGTATTTTAAGGCACAAAAATATATCTTCAGGGAATTTTAGTCCAGTGCATCTAACAGGGCAGTTAGTAATTATGGTGGGAAAAAACAACAACAACAACAACAACAACAAAAAACAAAAAACAGCCCTCCTTCCCAAGATGGCCAGGTCCTAATCCTAGAAATCTGTAATAACGTTACCCCATAAATATGTTACTCAAGGATAATTAACATCACATAGAATTAAGTTTGCTAATCAGCTGACCTTAAAATAGGGATATTATTCTGAATTATCTAAGTGGGACCAAAGTAATAACAAGAGTCCTTGAAAGTGAAAAGAAAATGAAAGAGCAAAAGACAAAGTCAAAGTGATAGCGTGTGCAAGGGACTTGACTTGGATACCCTCCCCAAAATACACACTGTGGGCTTTGAAGATAGCAGAAGGGGGCCATAGACAAGGAATGTGGGCAGCTTTTAGATGCTGGAAAAGATAAGAAATCAAAATCTCTCCTCCAGAACCTGCAGAAAGGAACATGGCCCTAAAACACATGTGATTTTAGCTACTGAGAACTATGTTAGACTCTTAGTACATAGAACTTTAATATAATGCATTTGTTCAATTTCTAGCCACAAAACTTATGATAATCTGTCATACAATCAATAAAAATTAACATACCAAAAAGTGATAAAGTGGGGAGGGGTGTTGGTAAATGGGTGGGAGGAAAAGCAAATGGCTTTCCCCCTTTACCTGACCAATCTGAATTACACACCCCCATTTTAGCTAGTTACATATTTTGCTCATGCCTCTATTACTCCACTTATCACATGATATTATAACTGGAGATACGTCTGGTTGCAATGAGATAATGAGTAACTTAAGAACCAACACCATTTTCTTAATTCGCATCTCTAGCATTTAGAATGCTTCACTTAAAAATCACTGCATTTTAAAATCTGTCCAACAGTAAGTGAGCACCACCTATGGGCCAATACTAAAAAAAAAAAAAAAAAGCCCCCAAAAGTTTCATTTGTTAATATCACTCAGAGGAGGGTAGGTTATGCTGCAGCTACATATGACCTCAAACTCAGAGGCTTACAAAAGCAAATTTTTATTTCTTGCCCATATTACATGACCAACATGGGTCAGCCTGGCTCTACTTCACCTATTCTGCTATCCAAAATCCAGGCTGATAAAGTAGCCTCCTTTGACTGCCTTACCCCTTTAATGACCAAAAGAAAAGAAATCATTATTACCCATGCATTAACTCTAAAAGCTGTTCCTTATTGGTAATGCACTTTGCTTTTGCTCACATTTCATTAATCAGAGCAAGTCTAATGGATACACCTTGAGCGAGTGGAATGAGGAATTATAACTGTCTCCTAAGAGGATGCAGCCAATATTTGTAAAAATAAAACCAAAAAACAAAAAACCCCACACATATAATCCATCGTACTACTTATCTTCCCTAACATTGTTAAGGATCAATTCAGTTTCAGCTGTCCATGAACAGTGGAGAGAGTTCACATTGATCCCTCCATCAACACCTGACAGTGTAACCATAATGTAGGTTTCCATTTTTTAAATCTAAGTCTTTTTTTTCTTTTCAATCTAATAAGGTTCATCATATTTTGTTATTCCAACAACACTTAAAACAGTTCTGGATATAAGATGAGTGCTCAATAAATGCTTATTTAGTATTTAATTAAGTATTGTGAATTTTTTTCCTGAAAAGATTCAGTGCCATAATATAAATCTATTAAATTTCTGTTAGGTGTTTAACCTGGATATAAGTCCACTCTGTCTTATTAGATAGAATGGGAAAAAATATGGATGATATAGAGCAGATGTCCGTTTCATGAATACTTTTTACAGAAATAGCTGCAAGGCCACAGACAGGTTAATTTTGATTATCAAGAATAAAGTAACTATAAAAGGGCAAGCTTTTTGAATTGAAGGATACAAAAGGACATAATGATAATAATAATAATATCATAAAACATATATTTAGAAACAAAAGCAATAAGCTTCAAAATATAAGTTGACTAATGAGATAGCCAGGATACCCTCTCCCAAAATATACACACATGAGCACACATGCTATAAAAACCTTTAATAAAGAGTTTTTTGGCTATATACTGTGTTGCAGATTCTGATGTTCTGATAAAATGGATACTACATTTTAATGAAAGTTACAATATAAAGTATTTCCAAGAATTATAATTCAATAAAATGCCCTGAATATTAAAACTCTGCTGAATATAATTTTGTCTTCTCTATTTCAGAAAGCAATTTAAAATCTTACAGAGCATTAGAAATATTTCTTATATTTGTAGCCCATTAAATTTTATAGGGTACTTTCATATACATTGTCATTTGTTGCTCATGAAAACCTCATGAAAGGTAAAACATTATTTGCCCCATTAGCATAGCCCATGATGTATAATAAGAAATTATTAATAAATATTTGTTGTTGGAATAAATTAATGCATTCCTGTGTCCATTAAAAGGAAGATGGTCTTAAAAGAGTTAAATGTTTTGTTCAAGGATACAAACCCTTAAGTGAGGATTTCAGCCTTATGAGCAATTTCTTTTTCTCTTCACCATGAATATGATCTCTCTTTGAATGTGAGCTCACTATTTATAAGTAAAATCAAAATTTTAGTTAAAATAAATTATTTGCCCTAAAACATAATATAGATAAATCTATCCCTTACATAATTAAAATATATTAATTTGAAAATTTACAGTGCTACTATTGATGCAAAGCAGTTAGAGTCATAGCCTCTGGCCCCCAGTTTCTGTGTAATAGACTATTTGGCTGTGTATGGGAAGCCAAAGGATTCCTTCTCAGAATAGCATTTTTCAATGTGTATAATTAGATATGCAGGATTACAAAGGAAGGTCATTTTATTTAACTATAGTTGAGAGAACTACCATATGGATAAATGATAATGGTGGTTATCATAAGTACTGATTATTATCCATGATCTTTTAATACTATATGACCCACTGGAATGAGAAGGATTTACGAATCTGCAGTGCCCTAGTTTGAATAAAAGTCAAAAGGTTCTGAAGGTTTGTAAGAGTTTAAGTATATTCAATTTAATTTCAGAGTCACTGATTTATTGATGATCATGTAAATCCCATTATTTACTCATGTAATTCCTTAAATGATGAGACCATATGCTCTTTGCACTGTGACTTTCTCTCAATTTTATTAAGATTTGATAAACAACCATGATATAAAGTGACTCATCACTCACATATTTCTATCCCTTCTTTGGGAAGGAATCTTCTCTGTTTAAGAACCATAGATTTACTATAGGCAATATGATAGTAAATTTTTTAATAAATGTGATCCAGTGTCTTGAACAGCACTGAAACTGATGATAAATGGCTTGTGCTATCATAAATATGAAGGCAGTAATATTGGGAAAGTGACTGCTTTGGTTTTCTGTCATAGCCTTTGACTGATGTTGGCATAAACTAGACCTTTTCTTCTCTAACTTTACTTTTTAAGGACATGAAAAAAATCACTAGTTTATTTCAGCAGCTATCATATATTTGCCTTTGTTTACCTTTTTTTAAACTTATGTTTTAATCTCATGTTTTACCACTTTCTACCCTAGATAGATTTTTTTCTGTCTGTCCCACCCAACTGACAGCTTACCCAGAAAATATGACCAACTTTTACTTTCAGGGTCTTTCATAGATGATGCATCTTAAATAAACCTCCCACCATAATGCCATCCCTTATAAACTGGTAAAACACTTTGATTATTCCCAGAGGCAAGAGTAACTTCAGGTGTCACATCCCAGCTTAAATGGACTCATCTGAGTCCTTACTGTCTCTATGAAAGAATTAATCACAAGAGTACACAAAGTATAGTTAAAAGTAGCAAGGATTAGAAGGATATTTATGAAAACATGTTGGAAGATAGAAAACCATATAGTGTATATGGGGCTGGGTATCCAAGTTGATTATAGTGAAGGTTCACACCACCAGTTTCAGGGACTGGCATATAAGTGACAGTATAATGTAACCAGAGTATTGTCTCTAGAGCCAGCTTTCCTAGGATCTAATTTCACGGGAACTAAGCATGTGACTGCAAATAAGTTACTTAAATTCTTAATATCTTGGGAACTTTTTTCTATTAGAGAAATAGTAATGATAGTACTTACGCCATGACATTCTTATGTGAATTATATGATTGAACATACAATGCACTTAGAACAGTGCCTAACACATAATAAATGCTATATAAGTTTAGATGTTATTAGCCAAACTTTATGGGATACTTTATAAATATAAATTTAACTGTGTAGTATCCTGCAGGTTTTGGAATGTTTATTCCTAAGAATAGTTTAACAAGACAGATCACCTGCAACAGAACCTCTCATGGACAATCTTTGGGGAGGAGCTCTGGGTAGCTCAGTGGGTTAAGCCTCTGCCTTCAGCTCAGGTCATGATTTCAGGGTCCTGGGATCTAGCCCTGCATCAGGCTTTCTGCTCAAGCAGGGAGCCCGCTTCTGCCTCTCTCTCTCTCTGTCTGCCTCTCTGCCTACTTGTGATCTCTGTCAAATAAATAAATAAAAAATCTTTTAAAAGATTTCTGAGGAAAAAAAAAATTCTCTGAAAAAAAATCAAGATCTCTGTGCCACTAGCAAGAACTATGAAATTATGATGAACAATTCTGATGCACAATTGTCATACTCATGGAGTATGACACTATGACCTAAGAATGGCAAGATAAAGGTGGTCTCTGGTAGGACCGTGCTGCTCTTTTGGTATTTATTTGAATCTAATAGGAAGTGACAGGAGCGAGGCTTACATTGTCAGTGCTATTACATAGTGTTCTTTCTAATACTGGTGTTTAATTGGATATAACACATGAAGATCTGAGGATCAAAAACAGAAAACATTTTCTCTGTTCCTCTTGTTCTTGTGTTCAAGTGAGGGCAGTCTTTTCCAGCTCCCAAAAAGACTGACAGTAACTAAGCTCCTCAACAGATTTCTGATCTGAGTGAAAAGAAGTTGGCTCACAAGAAGGCACAATTCCCTTAGTTATCAACCAAGGTCAGCCACTCTCTCCAGATCTCTGGGAAAAACAAACAAACAAACAAACAAAAAAAAAACCAAACCTCTATCACTTAGCTTTTCAGTGATAAAATAGGAGATTAAAGAAAAACATATAGAACATATAAAACATATAAACATGTAAAAAACATAAAAAATATTTATTTAAACATTTTCTCAATAGTCTGGGGAGGTGAAGAGAAAGTTTGGCACTTGGAAAGGAATGGTTTGTACTTTTCCAATTGATAGAAAGCAGTTAATGAAATGTAAGCCTTTACAATATTATTTTTCAATAACTTGTCTTAACAAGTTTGCCTGGTTAAGACAAAGGATATTTCGTTAAAAAGAGGTCTAAAGACCAGTTAAAGGATCACCTGGCAACCTGAACTTCACAAGATATATTTTCCTAGGAATAAATATTCTGCCTCACATGCAGAGCCAATATTGCTGGGAAATGTTATTTCCTCTAAACTATTAAAGGTGTACTAGAATATGCATTCCATTATATTAAAACATCCGGAGGTGACTTCAGGCCAGAATCCCACATGAGCGATAGTTATAAGCAGGAAAGAGAAAGCCAGAGAAGAGGAGGAAGACTGCATTTCTAGAGAACTGAACCATTGTTTTCTCAAAAAGTGCATTCTCTCTTACTTTGTAAAAAAATTGCAACTGATAGACACAGAGGCAAGAGTAAAATCCCTGATTTCTCACTGATAAGCTAAATACTAATATTTAGTTCATGTTCAAAATATGAATTAGAGAACTTTTTTTTCTTTTCTTTTTTTTTTAGTAGAGCTGAATTTCATTTTCTTGAATGTAGAGGAAAGTAGCTAAGGCATAATGTGAGGATAGAGATGCAATTGTCATTTGGGAGCAAAAGGAAGGAAAACAGCATTGACCACAATTGAAAGGCATGTGGCTTAATTATGACTACTTACAAAACACTGTGACTTGGCAAGCCATTTCTCTTTTCTCATCTATAAACCTAGGGAGTTACACTAAATGATCTCCATGAAGAACAAACAAGAACAGATATTTTGGTTAGATTAATATTTTGTGAGAAAAAACATGGTATGGGTATTGGCTCTACACATGATTATCAAATAGTTTTTATTGGAACATCTTGGCTAAAGGAAGGAATATTAAGATAAATGTCTCAATG
>PISX010036017.1:0-12391 GCA_004024625.1 Mellivora capensis | reverse complement strand
TCTGGCCTGCCAGGTCTCTGTAGACAAGTCTGCTGCCAATCTAATATTTTTACCATTGTATGTTATAGACTTCTTTTCCCGGGCTGCTTTCAGGATTTTCTCTTTGTCGCTAAGACTTGTAAATTTTACTATTAGGTGACGAGGTGTGGACCTATTCTTGTTGATTCTGAGGGGGGTTCTCTGCATCTCCTGGATTTTGTGCATCACTTACTTTTAATCTCTATGTATTTATGTTTTTTAAACATAATTTAAAGCAATTTTCTTATAAACATTTATATTTAGATGTTCTTTTTTTAATTCATTCTGACAATCTTCTATCTTTTAATGGGTACATTTAGACCATGACTTTCAAAGTGATTATTAATGTAGTAAGATCAATATATGGCATATTTGTTACTGTCTTTTTATTTGTTGCCATTATTCTTTGTTCCTATTTTTGTTTTCCACTATTTATCTGCCTTTCATGATTTTATTTGAACATTTTTTATGATTCAATTTTCTTTCCTTAATATGATGGTTATGCTTTTTTTTCATAATTTTTAGTGATTATCCCAGAGTTTGCAATATACATTTATAGGTAATTAAGGTTTGTTTTCAGATAACACAATACCATTCACAGGTAGTAATAACACAGTGACACTCACTATCACTCACAGGTACTGTGAGTTCTCTATAATGACAAAATAATATTGACTCCCTCCTCTTATCCTTTGTGTCTTTGCTGTCATTCATTTTATGTATATACATACATGTGTGTGTATAAAATCAAGCACCTTGTTGCTATTATTATTTTGAACAAATTTATGTGTTAAATCAATTAGAATAAGAAAAATAGTTTTAAAGTTTATATTCATTTATTAGATCAACTATAATAAAATATATTTTTTAAATTTTATTTCCACTTACTCTTTATTCAATATTCTTACTTCATGTAGATTGACTTTCTGACCCCTATTATTTTCCTTCTTTGTGAAGCACTTCTTTCAACATTTCTTGGAAGGCAGGTCTCCTGGCAACAAATTCCTTTACTTTTTACTTGTCCAATAAAGTCTTTATTTCCCCTTCAGTTTTGAGGATAATTTCACAAAGCACAGAATTATATGTTGGTGGGTTATTTTTTTCTCTCAATATGAAAATATTTCACTCCATGCTTTTGTTGCTTGCATGCTTTCTGAGACATTGGATGTAATTCTTATATTAATTCCTCCATAGGTAAGGTGTTTTCCCCCCTCTGGCTTCTTTCAGGACTCTTTCTTTATCTTTCTTCTTTTGTAGTTTAAAAAATAAGAGCTTTGGTATAGCATTTTGGACATTTTTCCTGGTTGACATTCTTTCAGCTTCCTAGATCTGTGATTTATTGTCTGACATTAATTTTGAGGGTAATTCTTAGTTATTGTTGTTTCATATTCTTGTTCCTTTTTCTTCTTATTCTTGTTATTCCTATTATGCATATATTACACATTTTGTAGTTATCCTTGGATATTATGTTGTATTTTTTTCAGTCTTCCCCCCCTTTTTTTTCGGTTTTGAGGATTTTATTGCTATATCTTCCAGTACAGATATTTTTTCCTCATTTGTTTCTAGTCTACCAATAAGTTAATCAAACATATCCTTTATTTCTTTAATTTTTTTTTATTACTAGAATTTCTTTTTGGGTCTTAGTATTTCCATCTCTCTGCTTACATTTGCCATCATTTCTTGCTTGCTGTTTACTTTATCCATTACAGCCCTTAAAATATAAATCATAGATGTTTTAAATTCCCAACCTGATGATTCTAACATCTTTACTATGTCTGGTTTTGATGCCTGTTCTGTTTCTTTTAAATTGTATTTCTTACCTTATGGTGTGGCTTATAATTTTTTTTCTTGGTAGACAGACATAATGTACCTGGTAAAAGCAATTGCTGTAAATAGGCCTTTAATAATGTGGTGGTTAGTTGTGGGAGAAGGGGAAGCATTCTATTGTCCTGTGACTAGTCACAGTCTTTTAGTGAACCTGAGTCTAGGCTCTGGACTTCAAAAAGTCTGGGTGGCTCAGTCATTAAGCATCTGCCTTCAGCTCATCATGATCCCAGAGTCCTGGAATTGAGCCCCGCATTGGGCTCCCTGCTCCATGGGAAGCCGGCTTCTCCCTCTCCCACTCCCCCTCCTTATGTTGCCTCTTTTGCTGTGTCTCTCTATGTCAAATAAATAAATAAAATCTTAAAAAATAATTTAAATGAGTCTTTCTTAGGTTTTTGTTTTTCTTTTTTTTCTTTCCCCCTTAGGTCAGACAGGACTGCTAGAGTTAGCTGGAGTTGGGTATTTCCTTTCTCTCAGGTTAGGCTCTGATAAAGCCCTAGGAGGTTAGGCTTTGGTTAACTAGTTTATTCTAAGTTCAGGTCTTATTAAGAAAAACTGCTCTCATATATTTCATTCTCCAGTACTTATTGTGGGAACCTGGTTGGGCTCCTGGAGATAAAGCTCTCCAAACTGTTGTGCTTTCATATGACTAAATTCATCTAGAGATTTGACTCTCCGAGTTGTCCACACAAAGCCTCAGCAATTCACCAATTACAGCTTAGGTTTTCCTACCTGGACAATGGTTTCCAGAGTAGTTTCTCTATCAGTAGGCTGTGACTCTTTATAATTACCTTTCTGTCCCTCAAACATTGGGGGCTGCAATTTGCTCTGTGTCCTCTATTATGGATTCAAGAAAAGTTGTTGATTTTTCAGTCTATTCAGCTTTTGGCATATCATTAAAATGGAGTGACAACATCCATACATTTTACATGCAAAACTAGAAGTCAGGAATCTCCTGAACATTTCTTTTAATGTTGCTTGGCCATTTGCATTTCTGCTTTAACACACTGCTTATTTATGAATAGGGTACCTATATCTTCCTTATTTATTTGTGTAAGCTTCTAAGAATTATGAGTTTCAACGCTTCAATAATTATATTAAGAGTATTTTATCCAAAAATTAATTTTTGATCACTGTTTTTATTATACAAATATATTTAATTTTACAAAAGATTTTATTCATTTATTTGATAGAGACAAAGAGATCACAAGTAGGCAGGGTGAGGGGTGTGAAGCAGGCTCCTTGCTGAGCAGAGAGCCTTATGCAGGGTTCAATCCCAAGACTCTGAGATCATGACCTGAGCCAAAGGCATAGGCTTAACCCATTGAATCACCCAGGTGCCCCAATATGTTTAATTTTTTGTGCCATAACCTTGCCTGTGTTACATGTTTTCTTACTCTGGAACTTACTACTTTTAAGACACTGTCCTTTGAATTTTATACATACTTTATGTTCATGGTCTGCTTTTAGAAGCATAAAAAGAAAAAATTCTGTACTGAGTGTGATGGTCTAAGGTTATTTATGTGCTTTTCCTTTTAACCTTTGAAACTTCCCTTTGTATCACATCCTCTTTATCCAAATCTGTCCTGCTTGAAGAGGATTAGGATTTGTTAAAGAAGAAATCAAAGGAAAAGATTCAGCTTCTGACATTTAAAAATAATATTTAGGGATGCCTGGGTGGCTCAGTTGGTTAAGCAGCTGCCTTCGGCTCAGGTCATGATCCCGGCATCCCGGGATCGAGTCCCGCATCGGGCTCCTTGCTCGGCAGGGAGCCTGCTTCTCCCTCTGCCTCTGCCTGCCACTCTGTCTGTCTGTGCTTGCTTTCTCTCCCTCTCTCTCTGACAAATAAATAAATTTTAAAAATAATAATAAAAATAATATTTAGAAGGAAGTCAATAACCTTGAGAACTAGGATATTGTCATGAGGAAAGATTATCAAACTTCTTTATCTCTCTTTTTAGCCTATCAATAACTCAGATTGTGTGGGCTACACCAGGAAGGTCCAAATAAAAAAGCAAGCAGGAGAGCCAATATTTTTCTGACCCCAGAGAAATCAGAGGAGGGATGGATTAGAAGCAGAAGTAATGGATATGACTATAAATGGGTGTCCTGACTTTCTTCTTCTAGATGGTCTTCTAGAAAGTGGTGTTTATGTTAAGATGGAACATATCAGGGCACCACTCATTTGGGATTCTCAGGAGCCTAGAATCAATGACCTGGCAACAGACTCATCAGAGTATCCTTGGTGGTGTCATGCTGTCCAGCAGAGGGGGTAGTTGAATTTTATTTCCCCAGAGGAACCATTGTTTCCCATACTACAGAACTGGGGACAAGTGAAAGGCTTGCTAGAATCCCTGTGGTAGTACATGGAGCATGTAAGAGAAGACCATTCTGACTAAGATCACTGAGAGTTGCACTCAGATCCTTGATTAGTTCATGGACAAATACCCGGGTAGATGAGGCTCATCAGGGACTAGGGCTGTTTCTAGATCTGTGGGTAGAAGAAAAGGTTAATGGATACAGACTTAAGCATTAAAAGCCAGGGATACCTGAAGGAAAAACAGACATAGGATTCACCTTACAGCAAGCAGATATCAATTAGTGCACAGTCCAGGACTGGCATAAGGCCCCCCAATACACACAGCCCTCCCTACAACTATATGCTTGTCTTATGCTAAAAACCAAGATGTGGAGAAGTTACCTTAGAAGCTATCTGAAGGATGGTTTAACAGTATAAGCAGTCCAGGTTTTGAACTGAATAGGAGATTTGATTTTTTTCTTACCAGTGGGTGGTTTCTTATGAAGGAGACCAGAGAAGCCAATGAAAAATGAAGGAACTAGTTATGGTCTTATTTGTATTAAAGTTAAAGAAAGTTAATTTGCAGCCTAACTGAGTTTCTTTCCTAAAACTCAAATTACTAGAAAACCATCAGACTTTAGGAAGAAGTTTTGAGAAATTATCAAATATTTTGTTTGTATTTCTGAAGATTAAAGTAGAAATCTAGAACTTTCAAATTTTGCTGTAGCTAACTCAAGTGGGAGGAGATGAATGGCCATTCCACATTTTTTTTCTTTTATCAACCTTTCCTTATAAAACAAGCACAGAGAAAAAAAAGAGAAATTTTTATTATTCAGCTAATATGAATCCTTACTAATCTTGGTTGCTCTTATAGGAAAGTCTCAAAATCACCATGAGTTATGAGGAAAGAAGATCTGTGTATTCCCATTAATACAGAATGCACATATTTTAAATGGATTCTCTTTTACATTATTATTTCTCTGTAACATAGGCTTTCCAATAATGAAAATTGATTCAGTTTATGGGTAGGAAATATAACCCACAGATGTGTTTCAACACATGGAATCTAAATTGTATGCAATTGTTTTGTACGTATGTAAGAATATTTACTGACTCAAAAACCTGAAGTGAGGGGGGTGCCTGGGTGGCTCAGTTGGTTGTGTCTGCCTTTAGCTCAGGTCATGATCCTGGGGTCCTGGGATTGAGCCCTCAGCTGGCTCCCTGCTCAATGGAGTTTGCTGCTGTCCCCTCTGTTCCTCCCCCTGCTCTTGCTCATTCTCTCTGTTTCTGTCTTTCTCTCAAATAAATAAATAAATAAAATCTTAAAAAAAAAACCCTTAGTGATTCTAATATTGTCGTCATTTGTTTTTCTTGTTCTTGTCCTTAAGTACCAAAAAAAAAATCAGTGTATAAGTTTTGGCACTGGACATAAAAGATAGAATGATGGAAATAAGGAAAAAAGTCTCTGAATATCTGGTCTGTGATCTTTGGATCTTTGGTATAACCTCTTACAACTCCATAAAGCAAAACTGGTGCCTGTGAATTTTCTTTCCATTAAATAATATTGACCAAGGTCTTGTCATTAAGTTCTCAGCAGAGAATACAAACAGTATCATTAATTTGTTTTAGAATGTATTTCTGATCATTCTGGTTGCATTTACCATGCTTCCAGGCCATTCTAAGTGACTCAGAGGTGAGAGTCAATCATATCTGCCAAGACAAGCTTCACACTGAGACTCAAAACACATAAGGGCAATAATGTGGAGTTTTAACTAACTATGGTTATTCCAAGATTACAGAGTAGAGTTGGTAGTTTTGCCTTTTTATTCAATTTAATGGTAGTAATTTTTATATTCTTTGCCTTATCCCAGGAAGTTTTAAAGAATAGTGTTGTAGATCCTAACAGCTTTTTAGGATCTAGGGACATTAGGTGGCTTTATCAAATCTTGGGCAACAACACAACTTCCATGAAGGAAATTTATTGATTGAATGGATGATTCACCAGCTCTCTCATATAAAAATCTCTCTCGATACCTAGGACAGAAAAGTTTCAAAGGTCAACAGCTAACATTTTATGCTGCCAGCTGTTCCTCAAATGACTCCTCATTTTGATTTTTGTTAGTTTTCTTTTTTCTAATTTCCCTTTACTATTCAAGATATGGTAGGAAAAAAACAGTAAAAATAAAAAAGGAACATAAGGAACATAAAAAATTAAAGAGGAACCTGTTTGTCTTCTACAAACAAGGTAGAATTGAAATGAATTCAGATATTGTGTTCCATACTTGCCCAATTCAAACACCAGAACCAAATTTTCTAGCCTTATTTTGTTTCCATCATCTGTATTGTATTCATTCCTTAAAGCAATGGATTTTCTTCCCTGGTTGTTGTAAAGGATCAATTCAGTACATAACTTTAATCTTAAGTTTATCTAATTTATTCAGTAAAGTGATGTTAATTCTGAATTACTAAGAAGGCAAAATAGTACTCATTTTAAAAGTAATAAAAGGGAAACTATTATGTATTCCGTCATAAATAGATATTTAAATAGTTCATGAAATATGACAGAGTAATTGCTCTTAAGTTATTATAATTTTGCATAATATACATGCCAATCACACATATTTGGTCATCCAAATGTTCATTTATTAACTTACAATCGTAAAAAATTTGCTAGGCACTGTTTATAATAGTTCCATTACTGTAAAATGCCAAAAAGTAATCAGTTTTAGATTTTGAAATTTAGACAAGTTAATTATATCTCCATTACCGTTAAAAGACTACTGGTACTACTTTCTTTCCCACAAACTTATAATTATGAATCAACATAACCTTATTACTTTATTAGAAAATGGTAAAAGTATAAACAAATAACTTATTAGTTTTTAAAAGACACAACTTTATTGTAACATGGTAAAGTTCTTTGGGTTTTGCTTTAAAAAAATAGGTGAAGTCAGAATACTTTTAGTGAGAGAGTAATTTTTGCTTAAGGAAATAGCTTGATAAGCTCCTTATGGGAAGTGAAGAGAAGACACTGAAAGGCAAAAGACATAAGTTACCACACAGCAAGCAAAAGCAAGCAACGTCTCTTCATGAGAAAAACGGGTTTGAGGAAAGGCAGAGAAGAAGGGAGCAGAATGGTGAAAAGCTGGAACTCTGTGTAAATTCTCATCTTCTGAAAACTTTATATAAAGTGTTTAATTTATATAAATGCATATAAACATATATTATTTGGTGGGACTTTAGAAAGAACAGAACTCTGAACATTATTATATTGAATATATTATATTATTACATAATATTGTTGTAATATTATTATTACATGAAACAAATGGTATCATCATCCATAAACTAAGCTAATTCAGCTTAGTTCTTAGTAGGATCTCCAAACCAAACCAGATGGGATTCTCACTGACTACACACACACACACACACACACACACACACACACGGAGGGAAGGAGGGAGCAGGAAAAGGGAGATTGGGAGGGGCTGGTAGGCAGACATGTTTTTTTTTTTTAAATGACCATTTATATATATAGTGCCTGATTGGGGGAAAAATCTGATCACCTTATTGTCAGCTCAGGAAACGTTATAAACTAGTAGAACCAAAAATCATATAGTTTAGCCTATTGTTGTATTTTGTTTTTATTATATCAACCAGTGCACAAAAATTTCAGTGTATCTCCATTTACTACGGAAGTGCAATAACTCATTTGTAAACAATTTTAGATTATTTACGCACTATTCATTTTTGTTGTTAAAAAATTCCAGATATGTTGTTAAAATTCCTAACCCCATGTATGTTTCTCAAACTCCCCGGAGACTTTCTTGCAGATATGTGTAAAGGTAATGCAAAGCCTATTTAACCTTCAAGTAAATCATAATTAGCAGCATACATTTTCTGATTTCTGTAAAAGGTCATATTATTAATTCTAAACCCAGATAGAAATAATTTTGTTAGGAGTATCCCAAGATGTCATTTATAGCTTATCTATTTTCTCCTGAGACTAAATAAAAGGAAAACATGAAAGTCAAGAATTCAATTGAAATCTGCAGAGTTCTGGTCTTCTTAATTCTTTCATTCCTCTTAAATAACTATTCCCAAAAGGCTAAAAGGCAAATCAGAACAAATAACTTTTCATGATAAAAAGAATTCCAAGTTACCTTTTTTTTTAAGCTTTATAAGTTTTAATTGACTTAAAGCCTTGAAGAACTGTATCTGGCATGAAACCACTCTCAGTACCCTATTTCTCCTAACCTCAACCTCCATTCTTTTCCCTCTCTGTTTCTCTGCAGATACACTAAACTTATATATGAGTCTGTAATTTGCATGTAAGGCAGCATTGTCTTATTGTAGACAGAACAAGAATACATATTAACTCAATGGAAAAAAAAACACATTTTGTACTTTGTTCATCCTCCAATAAATACTTAGTGTCCGTTGTGACAAGTATTGTGCTAGACATTAGAAATAAAGAGGAAGAAAGTTATGCTCATAAGTGATATGGTGGAAATTCAAGGAGCAAGGAGAACAAAGTATCTCGGGTTGTGCAGAGGGAATGAGGGAGCTACAATAATGGTTTCTTAGAGAAAGTGACTTTTAAACTGAGAGCTGACTGATCAATACAAGTTAGCTACATAAAGAGAAGAGAGGAAAATATCCAGATAGGAGAAAAAGCATGTAAAGATCAGAAGTCAAGAGAGAACATGGCCTATTCAGTGAATTTTAAAAAGTCAATATAATTGGAACATAGAACAAAGGGAGGTAGGGAAGTAGCAGCAGAAAGGCTAGAAAAATAGTAAGGAGTCAGATCTGGCAGGTTTGGTTTTCATCCTAATGGCAATGAAAAGACAGGCAAGGGTCTAATAAAATCAATGTAATAAGATGTTTTTAAAAATTACTATGGATTCTTTGTGAATAATCAGTGGGGAATGTAGTACTGGGTATCAATAAAAGCAAGGCTGTTAAAACAATTCAGGTAAGAGTTGAGAGTGGCTGCACTGAGTTCATGGTACTGAAGGTAGAAAGAACTGAAAATATCCAGTGGCTATTTACAAGCTTCCATGGACAGGAAATAGTTTCTGTGAATGAGTATTGGGGGGAAATGTGGTTGTTGATGGCAGGAAGGATTACTGCCAGAAGTTTCATGTGGATATAACTCTGGATGTTAGTTTAATTCTTGGAGAGTAAATATTGAAATGACAATAAAGTGTGTGTGTGTGTGTGTGTGTGTGTGTGTGTGTGTGTGTGTTGGGTACAGTGATGGGTTCAGTTTTGGATATGTTGATTTGCAGGAACAGCAAGATGCTAGGACAGAAATATTGAAAAGGCCGTTGGACATTTGGGATGTAAGATTTGGAAAGTAGTTGGAGTAGGTCATCACAGGACTTGAGAACAGAAAAAACACAAAAGCAATGCAGAATGGAAAGAGAAGAGAAACTGGTATAGAAGGCTGAGGAAAACTTTCATGTAAGAGTTATATATACGAAGTGGTGGAAGAGAAGAATAGTGTGGTTTCATAAAGCTTTCTTCTTTCTTTAAGAAGAAAGGAATTTAAGAATTAGAATTGTTTTTTGGATTTAGTAATAATGGGGTCACTAGTGCCTAACAAAATATAACTCTAATGGGAAAATGCTCAACAACAGGGAAATAACAAGAACAAAGTGAATGAGGAATAAAGTAATGTCTTCAACAGTGATTACAGTAAATATTTGTAAAAATGGACCCACTAGAAAGTACCAGCAATGCCCAAAACATGAGGAATTAGAGAAAAATGTAGAGATAGGTGTTTACAGAGACATCAGTTCTGAACAAGTAGCACAAATAGTGCCTTTGAGCACCTAGCTTTCAGTGACATTTATCATTGTTATTGCTTTTGTGGCCCCTACACACTCTCAGTTGTCTTCCTTTATACTCTAGTTTGAAATTCAGAGAGATTGGGTGTGATGATTATGATATTAGCATGGTTGGAGTACTCCAAAGTGAATCTTAGAACTACCTCTTATTAGGACAGCCTTCTACTTTGAATGAGATGAGAAGTAATTGTAACTAAAAAATATGAGATGAGACTCATATTTCCAGTATGCATATAACTTCACATTTCAGGAATTCTTGGGAGACCTCACATAGCACTAGCAAATATCAAGTTCAGTAGGCTTGGATACCAATAAAAATTGTGCACTGCCAATCTGAGATGGGCCAGGGGTGAACTTTAGTTTGCAATCTTGATTCTATGTGCATCATAGAGAATATCTCCAATTAGAATACAGTGTATCTACTCCACAAAAATGAATAGCAAAGTAGCCAAAGCTACTTGGAATAATTAGGTGCATATCTCCTGTGCATATCCATTTTCAAGTGTATAGCAGTTAAATGAGGAGATATTTTTACATGGAGGGTCTACAGATGGAGGATGTCTTCTAAATATGCAGTAACTTACACAGTAGGAGGTACTTCTACCTTTCTATGTCCACTAGTGCTCCTGCTTTCTCATTTCACATAGACCTCAGCTTAAAACTGAATTGTAACACCTGTCTAGTTTTCCTATATCCACAGGGTAAATTGTACTTAATTTTCTCTGGATAATTTTATTCTTTTGGTTAACAGTTATTCTATATCACATCACACTAAACTACTTTAAGTTTTTGGAAGGAAATACAACTAGGAGCACAACAACCAAAGCTCTTGTTCTACCTTTTTAAAAAAATATTTTATAGATTTATTTTAGAGAGAGAAAAAGAAAGAGAGAGCACATGAGCAAAGAGAGAGAGGGAGAGCAGGAGCAGTGGGGAGGGGCAGAGGGAAAGGGAGAAGCAGACTCCCCACTGAACATGGAGGCTGATATGGGTCTTGATCCCAGGACCCTGAGATCATGACCTGAGCTGAAGACAGATGTTTAAACAACTGAGCACCTGGGTGCCCCTCTTGCTCTAATTTTTAAAGCATATAAAGAGTATTACTTTTAGGAAAAGTAGAATAGTTACAACTAAATTTAAATCTGATTCTCCTAGTGATGTGAATTGTTCATTTTAACTTCAGTTGTGGTTATAAATAAGGTTTTCTCAAAGCTACCTTTTTGAGCTGCTACTTTTTTTTAAGTTGTTCCGTGTCTTTCATGGCTTCCTCCAGGGTCCTGCAACACAAAGTTGGATATTGCCCTATCTAAGCATTTGGGAGAGGATTTTGTAGCAGAGCTATCTTTAGCACCTGTTCCTCAGCACCATGGACAGCACACTCCAGACTACTGGGACAACTCAAACTTCTGCAGAGGAATCATCACATCTGGAAGAAGCATGAGGTGGCACTGGTAGCCCCCCCAGGACCTGGTCTTTCATCTAGGAGCATGACATTCTTTAGAAAATGTGAAAAAGGAAAAAGTCTTGTTTTATCTATAGCACTATGTTATTTATAGCATCTCAAAGTCTTGTCCTTCTTAACTTTTATATGACAATACACATCAAAAGCTGAGGACACAAAGGCAAGCCAGATTTAGAGGATGAGACCTGTTCTTGCCCATTCTCACTATGCCTGTTCGTTTGAACCTCTCTGTACTCCAGATAGATTCAGTGACAAGGAGCTTGGTAGATGACTGCAGAAGAAGAAACCAGCCATATAAATATGAAAGGATTATACTAACCCTTTAAAGAATATTGAAGCAGTGTGATATGAGGGAAGAGACACAAGACTCAGAGTTAAGACTCCTAGGAACCAAGAGATCAGATATTTATGTAACCTTTAAAGAGTTATTTAGTCTCCTAGATTTGATTCTTCATGAGAACAAAAAAGAACTAGACTAAATGATAGTGATATTATCACATCATTTTCAAAAGGAATTTTATACATATATCATGATTCCATAGTCAGATAATTTTTAATATATTGTTTGCAATATGTTTGTCAGATTTTATTCTCCCTTGAGTGAGAAATTGTAGAGAAGGAAAAAAATCCCTATTATTATTAGGACAAAAAGCTTAGATGACAAGCAATTATACAACCAGAGCGAGTAATTACACTCAAAATTAGAAGCTTTCACTCTGCATATTTTAGGCCATTATACTGAATAACAATCTGTCATCTATCTTCATCTGTCCCATCATTTAGACATAGCAGCGTCCTTAGAATTTATCATATATTCCAGGAAACAAATTTCATTGAACAAATTAAGAAATAATCTTTGTTCCTCATCAGGCAGACAAGAAAATACCAGACTGTCTGTAGTGTCTGGCGTGCTCATGTAGGAGAATGTGAACA
>PISX010036016.1:0-12385 GCA_004024625.1 Mellivora capensis | reverse complement strand
TTGCAAACGACATATCAGATAAAGGGCTAGTGTCCAAAATATATAAAGAACTTATCAAACTCAACACCCAAAGAACAAATAATCCAATCAAGAAATGGGCAGAGGACATGAACAGACATTTCTGCAAAGAAGACATCCAGATGGCCAACAGACACATGAAAAAGTGCTCCACATCACTCGGCATCAGGGAAATACAAATCATTTGCAACGTTTTACAAGTAAATAAGCTTCATTTTTATTTTCTGACAAGTGAAGAAGCTTTCAATTAAAAAAAAAATCACAAAATCTAGTGAGTCTAAGTCTTCTGGTCCAGGATCAATAGCAATGTAATGTACATGACCATCCTATATAAAGTGTCTGGAATGGTTTTGCAAACTTTACAATGCTATATAATGATTAGCAATAATAAGCACTTTAATTTTGCATTCAGTGCTTAGTAAGACTTTGAGTTCAAGGTCTGAGTGAAATCAGTTAAATTGGCAGCACCTTTGGTAGATATAAAAATATATCTTAGCACGTGTTATTTTTTATTATTTTTAAAGATAGTAAGAAAAATCAACCTTATTTTTTAAAAATATTTTATCTATTTATTTATTTATTTATTTATTTATTAGAGAGAGAGAGAACACGTGGGGGGAGGGAGACAGACAAGCAGACTCCCTGCTGAGTGTGGAGCCCCTTGTGGGGCCCCATCCCACCACACTGAGATCATGACCTAAACCAAAATCAAGAGTCAGATGCTGAACAGATTGAGGCACCCAGGTGCCCCCAAGCCAACTTCAAAATGAAATTCGAGTCTAACAGTTTGGGATCCCTTAGACACTTCTATGGACTACTAGAGTTTGGTTGGATACAATCAGATGAAAAATACAAGTAAAATCAAAAGTCTTATTGTTGCTTATAATAACATTATAAGTTTATAGAATCATTTCGTACACATTATGTTTAATAATCTTCAAAACAATATTGCCAGATATATAGGTTAAGCTCATTATTATTATGATCCTTTTCTTCAGAATGGGAAATAGAAGAAAAAGAATTCCGTTTGACATGGGTTTTTCCTCCTTGCAAACCTTAGATTTCCAAGACCTCATTATTGAAGACCTTGGATGAATGTGACAGCATCGCTTGCATCTTCTGGTGCATAAAATAGTTTGTCGCACTCTTGTTGATTCAGAGCAGTGCAGTTCCACTCAATATTATAGCTAGTAAGCTATGGTCAGTACCATGTAGCGCCATCTCCGAATAATATTGGAGGATCGGTGTATGTGCTTTTGGAGTTCCTATTTGAGAGGCAGGACACGTCTACTGAAATTGAATTTTACATAATAATAGAACAATTTCAGAAAAAAACCCACATAATTATCATCATTTTTCCTCCAAAATATTTCTAGGTCTCAGTGGCAATCAGACACTAATATAAATAATTTATAATTTAACATCTTTTTCTTAAAATTTTTATTTGAGAGCAAGTGAGTATGAGCCGGGGTTGTGGCAGAGGGAGAGAGAGAGAGAGAGAAAAGATTCCCAAGCACACAGAGCACTGAGCGCAGAGCCCAGTGTGGGGCTTGAACTCAGGATCCTGAGACCATGACCCCAAGCCAAAACCTAGAGTTGGACACTTAACCCACTGAACAACCCAAGCACCCCTATAATTTCACATCTTAATCACTTCTCATATTAATAGAAAGGATTTAGATCCTCTGACTTTTGTTGGGGAATTCTTCTCTCTTTTCTCTATGCAAGCCATAGCTACATACCCAGCAGGCAAATATAGCACTAAGATGACCATCCATCTTGGATGAAAGGAATAAAAGTAAAGCTATGAGTTATCTAATACAGAGCCCCTGCCTTATACCATTATTTTTTTTCTTGATTCCTATCTCATTGTTACCAACTTTACAGCCTTCTAAAATTATCTGTATATAACATTCCAGGCTGCATGCTTTTACAAATTAAGCAGATAATGTCCCTAATTATTCTTGCCTCTTTTCTTCTTCTTGTTACTGCTGCATTTATTTCTTATTTCTTATTGTCCATACCTTCATTCTTGATTTAAAATGTCTCTTCTATTTCTTCACCATTCCCCTTTCAACTTCACATAGAGTAAATTCAAGAATACTGCTGAGTAGAATTTTAATATTCATCTCTCTCCTTCCAGCACATATATTTGCATAAATTAGGCTAGGTTCATGTCTTTATATATTTTATTAGAAAGACTAACTTCCTAATTAACACAGAGGATGAGGTTTTAAGAGAATATAAACTTTTTATGGTGCTTGGTAGGTTTGAGTATGTAATTATGCACTTACTCTGATTACTGTGGATGTGTATAGATAAAACCCATATTTTAATGGACATTTTGTGTACATTAACTCATATCTCCATGTAAATATTCTCAATAATTCTGTCTAGTGTCCTCATACTTGGTTCTGCCTGCCGGTGTTTATCAGTCTGTCCTTTGATGGGAAAGTATACTTTTCAATGTTTAGTTAGATGAAACTAACATTTTGATACCCTGAGAAATTTTAAAGAGGAATCAAGAAGTTGAAACGTTCATGGGAATTCTTGATTCGCAGCATTGACTTTTCCACAAAGAACAGTTGCTACCTGTACAGTGAAGTTCTCAGAGTGAATCAGACACAAAATCTGTAAGGGGAAAAAAAAAAGTAGCAATTACTGAAAAGAGCACATCTGTTTGTCTCAGGCTTTGGGAATTAGGAAAGACCTTTATTTACATTGTGCAATGTATAGAGGAAGAGCCCGGGTTTCATACCTGGTTCGTTAGTAGTATCTCGAGTTGGGAGTGGTCAGAAGTGTCACCCATGTTTGCCAGGTCAGGAGGCATCCTTTCTAATGGCTGTGACTGAATCAGGAGGGGCCACGTGTCTGCCACGCCGTGCCTCTCGGTTCCAAAACCTGAGCTGGTTTGGAACCGTTCTCATTCTTTAAATGGCATAAGGCCCTTTTTTGGCAAGTAAAAATCAGTACGTGATTGATGTGCCACACCAGTTTGGTCACATCTCCTGCTACATCGCTGACATATTTTGCTTTTTCCTCAGATCCAGCCCTTTCAAGGACTCAGATAATTCAGTGTCTTAGGGGAATGACTGACACGAAAGCAGAAAGCCTGTGGCATCGTTAGCCACTCTGTGCTAATAGTAGGAAGATACATTAAAAAATGCAATCCTTTTTTAATTTAAGGAAAAATATATGGGAAGGAAGGCTATGTCAGGATTGCTAACAGCCAGGTGAACAAATAGAACATTCACTAGTTGTCGTAGATCTCTAAGTTGATTGGATCGAAGTGAAAATGAACAAACAGAAAACTTCTTTGGTGTAATAAGAGCATGTTCACTGCCCACAACATTCCCCCTCCCCTCAGTAATTATATATACTTCTTTATGCTCTTACCCTTAAATAGCCATACAGAAATGATCATATACATGATCTAAAAGTGACTTTTGACCAAAACTCATAGAATATAAAGAAAAGAAGACTCTTAACAATAGTAAATAATCCTGTAAAATAAGGTTAGGGATTTTAGAAGTTCATCCACAAAGTCTTTCTATAAGGATCACGTGCCATTTGAATACAGACATAAGCTTAACTTGGTAACTGTGCAAGCTAGAATTTCCATGGTAGTTTCTTAGAAAGAAAGATGTATAAAGTTGTGTTTTGGTTTAATTCATTGTCCTACAATGAAAAAGTAATGGTTGCTTTCCAACAATTCAAGAGTGCGTTTTTGCGAATTTTCAGAGAGCAAGACTTAGCTTTTCTTTGAAATGTAAACCATATTTTAGAAACTGTATCTTATACTTTGCAGAGGTGACATAATTACGGAGAATGACTCGGAGTAATTGGGTCTGTAATTCCAATTACTCTGAGGCATTGATTCATTCAACTCATGCCTTTATTCATCATGTTTGTGAAATAAGCTTTTCTGTAGAAATAAATCCAGAGTAACTTCCCTTGAATTCAAGGATTCCACAACTCTCCTCTCTAGAGAACAAGTGAGAAATCATTGAATTATTTGCTAATCGTGAGCAAAATTTGTATTGATTTTTTTTTCTCTCTAACTGATGTTAATAGCATCATACTTTAGGTCATTAAATACTTTTCAGCACCATCTAATTGTCAAAGAATCACTTACTAAGACAAAACTGTGGACATCAAAGCCACACACACACATGCATACAAACACAAAGAAAATGATGACACAGGCAGTTAATATTCTCTTCTCCACCTCATCTGGTAATATTTCACAATGGGTATTACATGATCTGAGGCCAGTGATGATTCTAAACAGAATTAAAACTGCTATATCACCAAGCTGTAGCCACGCCTGATTTAACTACTGGGCGCTTACTAATTTTTCATCACACCCCAGTGCTGCTACTACCAAAAAAAGCACAACAAAAAAAAAGAGCATATGCCCAAATTTGTTTATTATGCTGTCACATCCTTTGAAGTTTGATATGAGCATAACTTGTGATTTTCTTCTAAAATCACTTTATGGATGTAAAAATTTGTATTTTTTTTAACGCTGTTCAAATGCTACGTGTGTTTTCTAGTAAAACAAAACTATTTCCATGTACTGTAATCTCTGCAATACATTAGCAGAATGTTTTAAATTAAAGATGCTTGTCAGTTCTCTGCATTGATACACAGAACTGTTGCCCAATAAATTTGACTAAATTTAGCAAAATGTATCTATGGAGAAAAACCCAAAACAGTCCTTTGGTTGATCACGATAGGCTTTTACATGGGAAAAGCCATTTCTCTCATGGCCCCTAAATAGTTGTTAAAACAAATGTACCTCATCTTTGACATCTGTTTGAGCAGGATGAATCCATTTTAAATCTCCAAATCGCTTTCACTGTGACAGAATGCAGTAAATGAAACAAAATGGTTTGGGGGAAATGAGAAAGTGTAAACAAGCCAATCAGATGCCACTTAATTTCCTGGAGAGCCAGAAGTTTTCTCAAAGAAAAGTGAGATCACACTTTGATAAAAGAAAACCTCCTTATAACCCATTGGTATTTGAAGGAGGTTTCTCTCACATATATTGAGATTCAAATTGATACTATGCCCAGAAATGTTTCATTACAACAGCCAAGACTAATAAGTTACTTAGCAGTATTGCTACACAGTCCATGAATATCTATCTGTTCTTGTATATACAGGAAGAAAGCACCATTAATATTTTTGATGAAACTTTCTGTACCGAGGGAATGGTATTCTGATTGCCATGTGTTGGGAGTATCCAACACTTGTGCTTTTCTTTCTGCCCATTAATAATGATGAGGTTCTTCTTTAGTATTGCTGTATTGTTAACATCTGTTAAAGTCTGAGAACATTAAATAGAAACAAACTCTTAAACACTAAACTAAAACTTAACAAAACTGTTAGTCCTTCTTGCCATGAAAACGTCATTTCTCTCAAGATGAAGTAGTGCGTTTTTCTACTTCTTGAAATTAGGCTGGCCTTGTGACTTTCTTTGGCTGATAGAATGCCATAGAATTGATAATCTAAGCATACAACTCATGGGGCTCTTCTTGCTGATTCCACATTTGCCTGCTTGGAACATGGAAGCCACCATGTGAAGCAGCTTAGCCTAGACCCCTTGAAGCTGAGAGACCAGGATGGGGAGAGTGGTCCAACCGTACAGCCCATAACCATTTCAGTGACCAGTAACAGCACCAACTACCTAGAAATGTGGATCAGGCCATCTTCAACCATTCAGTTCCAGTAGAGCCCGTAGATGACCGACCGCCGATGGATGAGGGGCCCCAGGCAAGATCGAAAGAACCCCTCAGCAAAGTCCCACCCTAATTATTGACCCACACAAGTGTGAGCCAATGAAATGGTTGTTGTAAGCCATTAAGTTGGCTTTTTTTAAGCCACTAAGTCTTAAGGTGGTGAAACATCACTAGAGTCACCTCCAGTCTCTCACTGAGTTCTGGGCTTAAGACCAACAGTCAGTGTTTTCCTGTAAAGTCACTTATAAGAGCCAGGACAAAAATATGTGCTTGCAAATCTATGTGAAAAGAAATTATCTGAGGAAATTTGAATAAAGTCCATCCATAATCCATTTCATTTAATATGATTATATTGATTTATTTGAAGAATAATTATAAAATTATTTTGAGATATTTATGGATATCTATGAATGGTTTATAAGTATCTTAGCTCTCTAAGGTAAGTTTTGTGGTTTTACTGGTCATCAAATGAAAGGTGTAAACATTTCTACAAATACTGTATATCCAGTTAAATATGTCAGTTGATTTAACATGAGGTATAAAATAATCATAAAAAATGTAATTAGCCTGATTGTTCTTTGAAATTAAATAATATTCCATTTATTCTAATACAATATAAATATTCTATTCTATAACTCAATTAAATTTTACAAAAGAAAGCTTGAGCTTGACGTTCATAGTATAAAATAATCACTTTTAGTGATAGAAACAAAGGTTATTAAGATTATAAAAACAAAATAGTGATAAGAAAGAAAGGGTATGTATTTTGAATTTTCATCTCAGTTAAAAAAAAACTCATATAGAGGCAAATGAATTTTTAAGTTATTGGATATATAGTTAGATTGGCAAATATAATTCCAGTTAAGGGAAAATATACATCCTGTAAAATCTATCAGACTTTGAAGTATATTAGAAAAGGCATTTTTTTCTACTTACCAAAAAATGTGTTAATTTTAATCACAGAGAGGACAGTGTTGGTTGAGTTTCATTCAAAGAACAGAAATCTGCATCTTTCATTAAAATCTCCCATCAGCCATGTTTCCATTAGAGTTCACTGAAAAATGACTCATAAAACCAACAATTTTATGCATCAGGTGACAGGTTTTGACAGAAACAGCACTGCAGTTTTTGCGATATGCTACATTTTGAATGCTTAAACTGTGTGATTAGGTGTGCTTTATATGACTTCCACGTGCTTAGCTAGCAAAATCTGAGTTTATTTATACAAAATTATTCAAGTGAAAAAAATGGTGTCTCTCAAGTGAGCAAAGTCAGACCTCGAAGAAGACCACAGGGGATTGGCTAGCATTTTATTACCAAGTGAGCCATTCTAGTTGTATTAAAAGTAAGTCACAGACCTTCTTGATAAGCACAATGGACTTTATTTTTAACGGACACATAAATAAACATAATGAATTCCACCATTTAATAAAGTAATTCTCTGTTTCAATGTCTATTAGTTCAGTTCTAGTAAAAGAAAAATCTACAAGTCTCCTGTATACAGGAAAAAAAATATTCTAAATTTGTAATATGTGTGCCAGAAGCTCTTGTTTTTCGATATGAGAAGTATCTTGTTGCTAATCTTTAGATGCTCTACACACTTTTCTCTGGGCATATTTTAGAATAATTGCATTGTAGAGTCAGCTGTTTTTTATTTAGAATTGAGAATTCAGTTGTTAAAGTGTTCAAATCAACATCTTCCACTTAGTTGTTGAATGAGGCACTTCCCTCCTTATTGTTAACATGGAATATTCATCACGCACCCTAAACTGGCGTAAGCCCTTTCCCAAGAAGAGAAGTAAAAAGAGTTTATTCTTTAGAGACAAAGAGCCATGGCTTTCCAACTCTAAGCTATATGACCTTTAGAAAGTCAATTTCTAAAGCTCAGGAGCATGCATCTTTGAACTGGAGATGCCCTTTTGAAAGGTGGTGTGAGTTTTGGAGGTTATGTACCTGTTGGATAATAATATTTCAAGAAATATGATGATGATGATGATGGTGATTAGAACTGGTATATGTAATAAATTTTTATTTTAATTTCTTTAATCCAAGCAGTTAATATGAAAAAATATATCATTTGTGACTATGTACACAGGTGATTTTTGGTTTTTTAGTATCCAAGATGGCAGAGTAAATAGAACAAGTCTAAAGCCTTTATCTTTCAGAAAGTATAGAGATTTCCTTGTCGTATTCATAAGCCAAAGCAAGGTCAGGGTAAAGATAGAGAAAAAATGCCTTACTTACATGTTGTATATTTAGAATAACTTTTTGAGATAATAGATGGCATTCAATATGAGTAATTAGTTAATTTTTGACTTTGAAATTAAAATTCTAAGTATAGTCAAACTTACTATTTGTTGAATGCATTTTGAAATTATATAGTTAAAAACATATTCCAAAACCCATGGTTTTCTTTCACATTTTGTTACATTCATTATACACAATGTGTATACACAAATACATCACATTTGTTACATTCATTAGTTTCAGTAGTTACATCCTTTTTAAATGTCATATTTTTGCATTTTGTCTCAAATGCATTTGAGAACAGCCTGATTCTCAAAGGAAACCATAAACAGATGCTATATAATGGACTGCTATCTGTTAATTCCCACTTATATAAAAATTTGCTTCAATTGTTTGAAATTCATTCTAAGCAAGTTTCACTAAGCAACATTTGTAATATCCAGTTCTCTCCATTTAATTCCTTTGAATTTTGAAGCTTTAAAAATCATCCCTGTCTATAAAAACCAAAATTTTCAGTTGATATTCTAAAAGGATCCCATGAACTTAAATCAAAAACCTCCCTTCCCCATTCCTACTTTTTTCCTAATTCTGATGCTCTCATAGTGCTTTACTCTGAACTTCCATATCTTTTTACTATGTAGGTCACACAATCTTGGCTTAATGTCCTCATGATGGGAGGGTATATTTACTTGGGTGAAAGCTTACAAGGTTCATGTGTGTGTTGGCTCAGCCCTACATTCCCTGCTAGCACAGTGCCTGCCCAAAGTTGGTTTTTATTTAATATGTATTAAATGAATAAATGAGAAGATGATTGCAAGATCTCACTCTTTGAAATTTGAGTATTCCACCATTATCAGGCGAGTTGTCCTAAGTCTGCTCAATTTCCTCCCTATTCCTTCCCCCATTCTTTCCTGCTTTGTCCCTTTCCCTCTTTTTCTCCTTTCATTTTTCTATTTTTCTCCCTAGAAAAACAATAAACACACTGCTGAACTACATTTTAAGTAGGAAATAATTTAAAAAATTAGTTCACAGGCAAAATGGTATAAAAATCATCCTTGAAAATCCCTCAAACCATCCATAAAATATATTCACTAATCAAAATCAGAGTAATGAGATGTTTATGTTGCATGTTGAATTGGAGAATGTGAAAGAACAGATTTCTAAATCCCATTTCATAGGAATAGTGTTTGGAACTGACTGAGTTTCAGAAATATAGTCTCTCTCTCTCCTTCCCAAGTGTGTTAAATTCAGGTAAATTCAATGTGTTTATGTTTCAATCTTTTATAGTAGATACAAAGAGATGGCTTTGGATAAAACAGACATGGATTCCAATCTCTCAGTTACTATCATGGGAACAGTGGCCAAATAATAGTTACCAAGTATATATTTGTATGGGTAGATATTCTCATTAGTAAGATGGCAATTTAACAATATCCATCTTTGGGATTATTTTTAAGATTAAAACAGATAATGCCTGCTAAGTGTTTAAAATAGAAACCAGTATAGAGCAATTACTCAATAAGTGTTAACTGTAATTGTAACATGATCTAACTTATAGGTGGCAAAATTAGTTTTGAAGGGATTAGTGTGATGAATATGATGTTTTGTGTCCTAAACCCAAAATATCTTTTTCTATAAACATGATTTAATTATAGAAATCTATGGACAAGTTCATTCGATTTGCAGAAATATGTTTGAATATCAAGAACACACATATAATTCAAAGTGAATCAAATTGCGGTAAACTTTACAGTTTCCACTTCTTCAACTTGCTTGTAAAGTTGGTATTTCATAGAGTTCTCTTGAAGAATTCTACTGTATCCCTCAGTGATACCTTTTAATCTCAGATCATCAGTTCCTACCTGGGTGACATTTCTCCAGCCTAGCTACCACAGATCTGTGTACCTAAACCTACTCAATATTACCACTTGGATGTCCTAGAGACATCTTTACTCTATTTTCTCACTTGTCCAAAACTGAATGTACCACCTTACCAATTAAATGACTCCAAAAATTTGTAAAAACACTTCTAAAAGGAAATGAAAATATTGTATCTGTTCCATAAAGAATCTCCCATGTCATCTTTTTATTTCAGTAAACATTTACTGAGGAACTTCCTAATCACTATATTAGACTTTGGAAGGGCAGAGTTGAATAAACAATGATTTCTCCCAAACACTCAACTATATGGTAGATTCTTTAAGTTACAGTTTTAAAGGCTGGCTTTTTTTTTTTTTTACCTTTAATCTAAATTTCTAATCATATCCACTAAGTGGAATTTATAATTTCACATTCACTATACTTGCTTGTTTCCATTAATGTTTTCTTTATGGCATAAGATTGTGTAAGGGCTAAAAAAAATTGGAAATAATCTGATCCCTTAATTTGCAGATGCTAATTGATCTTCCATGATTTGAGATTTTTGCCATTGTCAAATAGCTATAATAATAAAGTATATAAAATTTAGTTAATATTTCTGATTATTTCTGGAAATTATAAAATGTCTCTTCCTTTTTAATCATGGTTTCCATTAGACCCCTCAATCGTTGAGGACAGAAACTACGTTTATTAACTGTTATTTTCCAGGTGCATGGCATAGAGTTGTAATTGAACAATCCTTTGATTAATTTACATTAATTACCCAAATCAAAGGCAAATAACAAGTTGACCTTTTATAATGTGAGCTTCTAGGAAGGAAAGTGAGGATGAATCACTAGGAGATTGCAAGATTTCTGTTGTGTTTCAAGTGTCTCCAAATGCATGCCCTTTCTGTTGTTCCTTCTGTTAAACCAGCACATTTGTTCCCCTTATTCTCATCAATTATTAGACCTGGATTAGCCGGATACCCTCATTGGAATTCAAAGAATAGAACTCGTGTGTAGGATTATTTGAGATTGGCATCTCCCTCAAAATCTTCTTATGCTGAGCCTTTTTTTGATACCATTCCCTTGAATAGTTTGTCTATTTATAGCACAATATCTGTTATTGCCTTCCCTTTTTAAAAACATTTGTTCTGGTCCATGTTGTTTATTTTGATTGCTACTCTGTTGCTACCAGATAAACATGGTTGTGTTTGGGGGGGAATAAAAGATGAGTGTTCAATTTAATTTCCCTGTTTTTGCATTTTCTAGTATCCAGCCTTGCTAAATGTAACAGTCTCTAGCTGCCCTCATCAATTTCTCTGCATTTCCCACTATCATATTGGTCATGCATTTATGCTGAACCCCAGACTCCTTTGCAATCAGAACTCTCCTGATTGCATACCAGGTTTTATAGTCAGGAACCTTTTCATTTAGTCATTACTTATACTAATATATCTTGAGGCAGAAAGATGGAAATATTTATATTAATCTACACAGCAAAAATTTATGCAGTGATGTCACCTTAATTCAGTATTGGCATCATCTAGACAAACATTCATTCTTAATCCATGGTGTATCTAGCTCACCTATAACATTTCACATGTTGTTGAAAGGTTGTCCTTTAATATGTCTTTGACATTCTTCTAAGTTCATAAGAAGCGATCATGCACCCTTAAAAATTGCTAGTTATTATTTTTCATTATAACTAATTTTATCTAATTGTCTATTCTTTGTTTCCTCCCTTTCTGATTACTTATTTATTATTTGTTTATGACCATTCATTTGCCGTGGAAGTTGACATGCTGCTAATTAAGTTTGCTGGGACACCGTATGAATCATCATGGTTTGGACAAGTTAGCTTTGCCTTGTAGTGCACTCATTCCTACACCCAGGCTGTACCTGTAATTTAGTCCACCATTCCCAGGTGTGTCGCTTAATACCAGGAGATGGCAAGGAAAATTGCTTGAGTAGTTTACTGTTGCTGATTAAAGTCGTGTTTTTGTTTTTGTTTTTAATTCTATAGCTTATAACTTCAAAAGGTAAAGTTATCATGGGATAATACTATATATATATACTATAATGCTGACTCCAAAGCAACCAGTTTAACTGAATTTAAAACTAATAGAATTGCTATCAAAGCTTGAAAATTGTTTGATTCACGAGAAGAACCTTTTTCACACTTTTGACAAGATAACACAGATTCACTAAATAAACTTGAAAAAAATGAGCAGTTCCAAACATTAATGAAAAATACTTTTTTAAATTACACTAACTAGGGTAAAATGTATAGAAATATTTTAAAAAGTGATACTAAGGGCACCTGGGTGGCTCAGTTGTTAAGCGTCTGCATTCAGCTCAGGTCACGATCCCAGAGTCCTGGGATCAAGCCCCGCATCGAGCCCTGCTTGGTGGGAAACCTGCTTCTCCCTCTCCCACACCCCCTGCTTGTGTTCCCTTTCTCGCTGTGTCTCTCACTGTCAAATAAATAAATAAAATCTTAAAAATAAATAAATA
>PISX010036015.1:0-12388 GCA_004024625.1 Mellivora capensis | reverse complement strand
GATTTCATTTCTTTTGATGGCTGCATAGTATTCCATTGTGTATATATACAAGATCTTCTTTATCCATTCATCCGTTGATGGACACATAGGTTCTTTCCATAGTTTGGCTATTGTAGACATTGCTCCTATAAACATTCAGGGGCACGTGCCCCTTCGGATCAATATGTTTGTATCTTTAGGGTAAATACCCAGTAGTGCAATTGCTGGGTCATAGGGTAGTTCTATTTTTAACTTTTTGAGGAACCTCCACGCTGTTTTCCAGAGCGGTTGCACCAGCTTGCATTCCCACCAATATTGTAGGAGGGTTCCCCTTTCTCTGCATCCTCGCCAGCATCTGTCATTTCCTGACTTGTTAATTTTAGAAATTCTGACTGGTGTGAGGTGGTATCTCATTTTGGTTTTGATTTGTATTTCCCTGATGCCGAGAGATGTGGAGCACTTTTTCATGTGTCTGTTGGCCATCTGGATGTCTTCTTTGCAGAAATGTCTGTTCATTTCCTCTGCCCATTTCTTGATTGGGTTATTTGTTCTTTGGGTTTTGAGTTGCTAAGCTCTTTATAGATTTTGGATACTAGCCCTTTATCTGTTATGTCTTTTGCAAATATCTTCTCCCATTCTGCCAGTTGTCTTTTGGTTTTGTTAACTGTTTCCTTTGCTGTGCAAAAGCTTTTGATCTTGATGAAATCCCAATAGTTCGTTTTTGCCCTTGCTTCCCTTGCCTTTGGCGATGTTCCCAGGAAGAAGTTGCTGAGGCTGAGGTCAAAGAGGTTGCTGCCTGTGTTCTCCTCAAGGATTTTGATGGATTCCTTTCTCACATTGAGTTCCTTCATCCATTTTGAGTCTGTTTTCATGTGTGGTGTAAGGAAATGGTCCAATTTCTTTTTTCTGCATGTGGCTGTCCAATTTTCCCAATACCATTTGTTGAAGAGGCTTTTTTTCCATTGGACATTCTTTCCTGCTTTGTTGAAGATTAGTTGACCATAGAGTTGAGGGTCTATTTCTGGCCTCTCTATTCTGTTCCATTGATCTATGTGTCTGTTTTTGTGCCAGTACCATACTGTCTTGATGATGACAGCTTTGTAATAGAGCTTGAAGTCTGGAATTGTGATGCCACCAACGTTGGCTTTCTTTTTCAATATTCCCTTGGCTATTTGAGGTCTTTCCTGGTTTCATATAAATTTTAGGATTATTTGTTCCATTTCTTTGAAAAAAAATGGATGGGATTTTGACAGGGATTGCATTAAGTGTGTAGATTGCTTTAGGTAGCATAGACATTTTCACAATATTTGTTCTTCCAATCGAGGAGCATGGAACATTTTCCCACTTCTTTGTGTATTCCTCAATTTCTTTCATGAGAACTTTATAGTTTTCTGAGTATAGATTCTTAGCCTCTTTGGTTAGGTTTATTCCTAGGTATCTTATAGTTTTGGGTGCAATTGTAAATGGGATTGACTCCTTAATTTCTCTTTCTTCTGTCTTGTTGTTGCTGTAGAGAAATACAACGGATTTCTGTGTATTGATTTTATATCCTGACACTTTACTAAATTCCTGTACAAGTTCTAGCAGTTTTGGAGTGGTGTCTTTCGGGTTTTCCACATATAGTATCATATCATCTGCCAAGAGTGATAGTTTAACTTCTTTGCCAATTTGGATGCCTTTAATTTATTTTTGTTGACTGATTGCTGAGGCTAGGACTTCTAGTAGTATGTTGAACAGCAGGGGTGATAATGGACATCCCTGCCGTGTTCCTGACTTTAGCGGAAAAGCTTTAAGTTTTTCTCTATTGAGAATGATATTTGTCGTGGGTTTTTCATAGATGGCTTTGATAATGTTGAGGTATGTTTTAAATATTTTTCCTATTTCATTTAAGTCAATATTCACTATTTTCTTTAGCCCAGATATGGGTGTGAGGTCTAGAAGATATACACATACAAATAGTTTCCTCTGATGTTAAAAAATGGAGCCTTTCTTTTGTGTGTTTCTGTGTCACGTTTTAGTTCTGTTAAAGGACTTTTGAAAACCAATTTAAAATTTAAACACAGATTTATTATGTCATACCTCTGGCCATGTAGGCTTTAGAAATAATGTACTAAAATTAATTTGCCTTATTATTTCTTTGCTCTTTGGAAACAAGAACCTTAGCTTTATCTAGACCATAATTATTTTTACAAACTATTTTAGTCCTAGTGTTCCAAGATCAAAGTCCTGGTTTGTACATGAGGTAATTTGCTATCTCCCACAATGGGTAGGAGAGAGAAAATTATCTGCCTCTGGTCTCAGTCTTTCATGAATTCTGGTTAAAACACAGACACACACACACACACACACACACACACACACACAGCAGATAGCTCAATAAAGTAGTTGAGTAGTTGATCATGGTAACCACTGAAAAATTACCAACACCAAAGTCATGTTTTCATTATATTCAGTAATTAGGATTTGAGGACTTTAAGGTTATCTCACCTAAGTTTCTCTGAAGATTAGAGCTCTGATTACTGCTGAAACACATACAGGGAACATAAGTCCCAAACATGGTGGCTTGTGCTATATATGGGTCATCTTATTTTACCTAAGAGTGAGAATGTTGTCCCTTCAGCTGGACAACTACGAGTAGAAGAAGGAGACTTGACCATTCTCTTACACCATACACAAAGATAAACTCAAAATGGATAAAAGACCTCAATGTGAGGCAGGAATCTATCAAAATCCTAGAGGAGAACATAGGCAGTAACCTCTTCAACAGGGGCCACAGCAACTTCTTTCAAGACATGTCACCAAAGGCAAAGGAAACAAATGCGAAAATGAACTTTTGGGACTTCATCAAAATCAAAAGCTTCTGCACAGCAAAGGAAACAGTCAACAAAACAAAGAGGCAACCCATGGAATGGGAGAAGATATTTGCAAATGACACTACAGACCAAGATGTATGAAGAAGTCCTCAAGCTCAACACTCAAAAAACAGATAATCACATCAAAAAATGGGCAGAAGACAAGAAAGACACTTCTCCAATGAAGACATACAAAGAGCTAACAGACACATGAAAAAATATTCATCATCATTAGCCATCAGGGAGATTCAAATCAAAGCCACATTGAGATACCACCTTACACCAGTTAGAATGGCCAAAATTAACAAGACAGTAAACAACAAGGTTTGGAGAGGATGTGGAGAAAGGGGAACACTTTTACACTGTTGGTTGGAATGCACGTTGATGCAGCCACTTTGGAAAACAATGGGGAGATTTCTTATGAAATTCAAAACAGAGTTACCCTATGATCCTGCAACTGCAGGGTATTTAACCTAAAGGTACAGATGTAGTGAAAAGAAGGGCCATCTGTACCCCAATGTTCATAGCAGCAAAGGCCACAATAGCCAAACTGTGGAAAGAGCCACGATTCCTTCAACAGACGAATGGATAAAGAAGATATGGTCCATATATACAATGGAATATTATGCCTCCATCAGAAAATGGTTCTATTTTTTGATTATGTTCACTTTCAGTGATTGTAAAATTATTAGAGTTCAGATGTTAATAGACTAGATGTATATATTGATAAATATATACAAAAGTATATCCCCTATTGAATTTAACTGGCCTATGTTTTATACATTTGTATAGAATTTTAGATGATTTTAAGAAATATCAAAAGTATATGTACACACACATAAGCACATGTGTGAACATAGGCATGCACATGTGTGTGTTATATGGGCAGAATGTATACCCTAGTGTGTTCATCCTGTTTCTCAAGACAAATCTTGGGGATAAATCTCAGCTCCTCATAGACACTTCTTTGCAATCCTTTTTTTCTTATCAGTACAGCATTTGTTCTGTCACTATGACCTTGGCACGTATATCAGTTACTGTTTCTTACACAGTATATCCTTCACCCATCAAGCACATGCTAAATAAAACTAGATTAAAAGAAATTACTCCATGGTAATGTTCATTACTTATTAATATACTACTATGTTAGGGGAGCCTTGGTAACAGAGTAATTTGGTTTTGGCAAAAGTTTTGGAAAAGGCACTTTAACTCAAATGAAAAATATTTTACTGCTGAAATTTCAAATCTGTGGCCTGTCAATCAACAAGTATTTTATATAAAGGAGCCTTCTGACTTTTTTTAATCTCCCAGTAACGTTAACCATGGTACTTAGGTATCATGAATATTATATACATATAATTTTATATGTATGTATCATATACATATAATTTTACATGTATACATAATATACATATAACTTTACATACATATTATGTAACGGCAAGTATTTTTGTAGGATTTTCTTTTGTATCACATATACATTACACACACATGAAGTAACAGCACTAAAAATGTAAGAACTAGCTTTCAGGTTTTCCTAACCTGAGATTTACATCCTCACATTTTTAGGGATCATGAGACTGCCTCACAGAAGGTATTGGCTTGTGTTTTTGTTGTTGCTGTTTGTTTTGTTTTTATTTTTTTAAGATTCATTTATGTAATTATTATGTACTTATATATTTATGTATTAATTTTTTAAAGATTTATTTAAGTATTTGAGAGACAGCAAGGGAGCAAGCAACAGACAGAGAGGGAAAAGGAGAAGCAAATTTCTCACTGAGCAAGGAGCCCAATGCAGGGATGGATCCCAGGACCTGTAGATCATGACCTGAGTGGAAGGCAGTCGCTTGACTGACTGATCTTGAGTTCGACCAGACTTGCATTCAAAAGTAAAAGTTTAAACACTGCTACATGCAGATAATAATTTCAAATAGACCTAACAATTTTTAAAGTGTCACTATTTTTACCCGAAATTTACAGATGTAGTGAAAGAAGGGCCATCTGTACCCCAATGTTTATAGCAGCAATGGCCACGGTCGTCAAACTGTGGAAAGAACCAAGGTGCCCTTCAACTGACGAATGGATAAGGAAGGTGTGGTCCATATACCCTATGGAGTATTATGCCTCCATCAGAAGGGATGAATACCCAACTTCTGTAGCAACATGGATGGGAGTGGAAGAGATTATGCTGAGTGGAATAAGCAGAGAGAGTCAATTATCATATGGTTTCACTTATTTGCAGAGCACAACAAATAACATGGAGGACATAGGGACATGGAGAAGAGAAGGGAGTTGAGGGAAATTGGAAGGAGAGGTGAACCATGAGAGACTATGGACTCTGAAAAACCTGAGGAGTTTTGAAGAGGTGGGGGATGGGAAGTTACAGGAGCCAGGTGGTGGGCATTAAGGAGAGCACGTATTGCATGAAGCACTGGGTGTGGTGCAAAAACAATGAATACTGTTATGCTGAAAAGAAATGTTTCACTTTTTTTTAAGTGTCACTATTATTGGACCAATAGACTAAAGTGGGTTTCTAGGAGTATTTCTACCAAAAATATAATGCTACAAAGATGGGTAGACAATATTTAATAGAATTGCTCTAATGCTTTATAAAAAAAAATGATTAGAGTCCCTTCTCTGATACTGCATTATTTCATTACTTCAGAGAAAATACTGTGTGTCCTGCTACACTTGTTTTTAAACAAAACTTTATATGGTGCATATACTCAGGAAATAGCCCAAATCATTCTTTGTTGACAGAGAAAAGTTTTCACTTACTACCTAGTAATGCACTAGCTTTAAATTTGAAATACCCGTACATTACTTCTTTCTCTGTGAGCACCCTAGGAGACTTATCACACAGGTTTATGTTTTATAGATACAGGTTAAATACTGCTTTCCAAATTCAGCTGTCAACAATATTGAAATTGGTGCTTATAATTCTCATTCAAGTGGTTTATATTCTTCCATGATTCTTCATTAAAATATCTATTGTTCTATGCATGCTCCACAACTTTACTAATGGAACTGGATACTTTTCCAACTCAATCTTTTTGGTCATTCTTTTACCATAGAGATGCACAAAGAAAGACGCATGTTGGTGTTGACTGTATTCTAGTGCATGCATTCATCAGTTCAGCCACCTAGGAGTAAGCACATCCACAAGGAGATAAGTTCCATATAAAACCATTCCAGTACTTCCTGCAATTCATTTTTCTGTCACCTTGAGAGACAATATGCTGAGAAAAGAGCTGAAATGATTACCACTTCATTTTACCTCCTGCTTTGATTTACACTTCAATAAGAAACATTTCTTACTACTACCAGTATGGCTATTTTTACTTAAGCAGGGTTAAGATATGAATCCTCTAGGTATAAAATGTACGTTGGTAAATCAAGGATTCAATAGGTCTCCTGGCCGCAAATTGCAATGCCGTTTGTAGTGCACCTGTCAGAGATGCACACTGTGTTGGATCATAACACTATGATTCATATCAGATCAAGTCAGGCACTATGTTATCATCAGGTCTTTTACATATTATATGGATTGGGAGCTTAAGAATCATTTTTTATGTCTTCTATATGAGGAGATGGTGAGGAGATGGGAGTTGCGGGAAATTGGAGGGGGAGATGAACCATGAGAGACTATGGACACTGAAAAAGAATCTGAGGGTTTGAAGGGATTGGGGTGGGAGGTTGGGTGAGCCTGGTGGTGGGTACTATGGAGTACACGCATTGCATGGAGCACTGGGTGTGATGCATAAACAGTGAATTCTGTTACACTGAAAAGAAATTAGAAATAAATAAATAAATAAATATTAAAAGAATCATTTTTTAGTCTAAAGAATATTTAGTATAACATTTTATGAATGCTACACAGATCACATCACTAGGAGAGCAGTAAAACAAGTCTGTGCCTGATGAAGCTCTGTATGCCATATTTCATGGAGAATGTTAGAAAGATTCTTTCTTGGAACTGATAGTCATTATTCTAAAATGAATTACAGTCTAATGTATTTTCAAATAGAGCATTTTACCATATTCTTCTCCACTTTTCTAAAATAGGCAAGGTACATATTGTTACCCAAAAAAGTAACTTTTCTTTTTTTCTTATTTAAGTTTTTTAAATTATTTGTCAGAGAGAGAGAGATCACAAGTAGGCAGAGAGGCAGGCAGAGAGAGAGAGGGAAGCAGACTCCCCACTGAGAAGAGAGCCTGATGCGGGGCTCAATCCCAGGACCCTGAGATCATAACCTGAGCCAAAGCCAGAGGCTTAACCCACTGAGCCAACCAGGCACCCCAAAAGTGAGTTTTCTTATGACACCAGATGGGCTAAACAGAAAGCAAACCATTTTTCAAAGAAATAACCTTTGAAGGAAAGCAAACAAAGGAAAGAAAGTAAACAAGAGAAAGAAAGAAAAGAAACTTTTTTTAGGTTTAAAAAAAATTATTTTTTAAATAAAAGGAAATTGCATAAAATGAAATTGAAAAACACAAGAAGCAAAGAACAAAGTCACCCATAATCACAAGCAGTTTACAGTTTGACTTCTAGGTCCCACGTGTGTATCTACAAAAGTAAGCATTTTAATGTAATTAAGATCATAGTTATGTATCATGCTTTTTTACACACCATGAATATTTACCATTTCAAAGTCCCCAAACTATGAGTATTTTGATAACCGAGAATATACTACACCAACTCCATATGAAAGAAAAAAATATAATCATGCCTTCCTTGGTGACAAAAATTTCAGAAAAGACAAAAATGGTAACAGGCCTCTAGATAAATATCCTGGCAGGGTTACAATTAAAATACTGCATCCCCTTAATGTGAAATTATAACAGGCCTAAGTAAGAGTACACAATGTATAATGCTTCTAAAAGAATTCATTATCCAATCTAGACTATTCAAATATTATCAAGGGGGTATGTTTCTATTGAAAGAGACACACACACACGAACAGTTATTACAATAGAAGAATGAACACGTCCACGTACATCTCTCCCTCTGTACTTCCTTCTACCCCTCTGCTGCCAACCTAGTAAGTCCTGACATTTCTGAGACAGCATAACAATTCTGTGTCCCAGATGCTTCTTTCCTATCAATGATAACAAAAAAAAACTTATAAATTGGTTGATTCACTAGCTGTACATTTTACCATACATTGTCACCTCAGGATGTCCAAGAAGCTTAGATGTTACAAAATAATGAAACTTGTCCACAACAAACACAAGTACTTCATAATGCGCATACATACCTATGGTTATAACCTAAAATGGTCTTCTCTATGAGGAGATAACTAGCAAAAAGCCCTTCCCTTCACCCCTCCTCTGCTCCCTCCTCCATTTTAATGACCAAGGCTAGGACTACATCTAGCTCTAAGAGGTGACTGACAGGCTCTCCCAGAACAGTCCTTCCTAAAAACTAACAAAAGGGCATTCATAAAGGGAGTATTTTACTACCTGTACTTTTTTAAAAAATTTATTTATTTGTCAGAGAGGGGGAGAGAGAGAGAGCAAGCACAGGCAGACAGAGTGGCAGGCAGAGGCAGAGGGAGAAGGAGGCTCCCCGCCTAGCAAGGAGCCCAATGCGGGACTTGATCCCAGGACGCCGGGATCATGACCTGTGCTGAAGGCAGCTGCCCAACCAACTGAGCCACCCAGGTGTCTCTTACTACCTCTACTTTAAACATACTTTGGGTATTAGGACTTCTCCTTTGACAGACAGCAATATTAACTAAAATGCACATACAGAACTTTAAAGACTCATAGACACAGAACCCTTTTCTCCTTCCTTCCTTCCTTGCCCCCATCCCCAGTGAACCCAGAGAACAGTCAGCATACTCTCCAAGACATCAAGTTTAACAAGTCCATTCCCAAACTACAAACATTCCCATAAATTAACAATAAAGGGTGTTGCTACTCTATTTCTAACATGTTGTTCACTTTCAAACATCCAGAAGACTAGATGTTTCAAGTAAGGATTTATTTTAAATGTGCCCACCACATACATAGCAGCACTGAAAGAATATTCTGGCTTAGAACCCTTCCTCTTCTTATCTCTATCAAAGGAGTGGAAAGTGTAAGCATCTGTAATGCATAGAGGGGATGTGAACAATTTCACTTCCTCTAGTTGTTTTCAGAATAGTCTTTCCTATGAATTTAAACACAAAGTGTACACAATGCATTTGCTTACTAACTACTTTTGTCCTACACTGGCTAGCTGTTTAACATCTACAAAGACTGGATGTTGTAAATTAGGACTCATTTGCCCTTTATATGCACTATATATACAGCTCAGTACAACAAAATGCAGACATACAGGACAATGATTAATCCTCCCTAACTATAAACACACTGGTATAAAGCCCTTTGCTCCTTCTTCTCCTTCCTCCCTGAACCGGCACAAATATCATGGAATGTGCACTGCTCTGAGAGGTGGTTTGATCCCTTTGATCATTCCATTTTCAAGACAATAATATTTCTTATCAATTTTAACAAAAGGACTATCTGCAAAATGTGTTATTTTACTACCTCTACTTTTAACATACTTTGTGTACTTCTAATCATCTAGAAAAGCTAGATGTTTCAAATAAGGACTTAAGTTTGTTCACGACAAACACAGTAGTGTTGAATAAACTGCACACATGGAACAATGGGTTATATCTGAAAGTGTCTTCTGCATGGGAACATTCCAGTCTAGAACTCTTCACTTCTCCCAACTCCTCTCTACTGCCAACTCAGTGGGTGAGTGCAAATAGGCACACATCACTTAGATGTGACTACAATGTCATCTCTTCAAGTCCTTTTCAGAAGACAGCCTTTTGATGAATTTTAATACAAAGTGCAAAATGTGTTAGTTTACTAACTCTACCTTTGTCATACATTGGCTACCTCTTTCATATCTAGAGACTAGGTATTATAAAATTAGGACCTACTTGTCTATTATATATAGAAATTATACAGTCAAGTTAAATGCACATAACATATAGGGCAATGGATAAGCTGAAATTTCCTAGTACACACTAGCCAAGCATCTTTTGCAATTTCTTCCCTCTCAGTTCCCTCAAACCAAGGAAGAAGTGTACTGTTCAGAGAGGTTGTTTAGCAATTCCATTTCCAAAGTTAAAATTGCCCATCAGTTTTTAAAAGCTATTTATAAGAAGCATTACTCTACTTTTAAATACATCAAGCATTTCTAAATACCTAGAAAGACTAGATATTTCACATACGTACTTGTCCACTATGTACACAACAGCACTGTTAAATAAAATTGCACACACCTAACAATGGGTATAATCGGAGGTACCTTCAAAATACGACCGTGATTTTGGACTATTCTCTCCCTCATTTCCTTCTCTCCACCACAAATCCAGTAGACAAGTACAGGCAACTGTAATGTTTAAAGGTAGATGAACAAATTCATAGTCAAACGTCATTTACAGAAGAAAAGCTTTCCTTTGAATTTCAACACAATGTGTACACAATGTATTAATTTTACTAATTTGTCATATATTGGCAACCTCTTCAACATCTAGAGAGTAGATGTTGCAAAGCTAGAACTCATTTGTCCATTATATACACTATATGCACAGCAAAACAAAGTGCAGAAAACGTACAAAAAATGGCTTTGTCTGAAAATGTCCAAGCACAAACACGCTAGCATATTACCTTTTGCAATTCTTTTCCCTTCCACCTCCTTCAAGCCACAGAACAAAGATACATGACAGTATACTGCTCAGAGGTGCTTTAACAGTTCCATCACCAAGATGGTTCTTTCCTATGAATTTTAAGCAAAAAGATATTTACAAAGCAGTATTTAACTTACCTCTGCATTTAACATATGTTGGGCACTTCTGACCATCTAGACAGACTAGATGTTTTAAATAAGGACATAATTTGTCCGCTATATACATAGCAGTCTTGAATAAACTGCACACATTTAACAGTTATAATCTGAAAGTGTCTCCAGAATAGGAACATTCTAGCCTAAGACTAACTGTTCTCATCTCTCTTTCCTCCACCAACCCAGTGGGCTGTAATGCTTACATTTTCAGAAGACAATCTTTCTAGGAATTTTAACACAAAATGTACACAATGTATTAGTTTACTAACTCTATTTTTGCCATACACTGGCAACCCCTTTAACGTCTAGAAAGACTAGATGTTGAAAATTAAGACTCATTTGTCCATACACACAGCAGAGTAAACCAAAATTCAGGAACATAAAGGACAAGGGTTGAAATTCCCTCACTATTAACACACTGGCAGAGCTCCCCGCACTTCTTCTCATCCCTCCTCCTTTGAACCAGTGCACAAAACAATGTCTACTATTCAAAGAGGTGCTTTGGCCACCCCCCCCCCAAATTAAACAGCATTCCATATGAATGTTAACAAAAAGATATTTACAAGAATGTCTTTTTATTACCGCTATTTTGAACATGTATCAGGCACTTCAGAACATCTAGAAAGACTAGATATTTCAAAAATGTACTTAGCATTGTCAACTACATATACAGTAGTTGAGGGATAAAACACACACACAAAACAATGGTTGTAATATGAAAATGTCTTCTAAATATGACCAGTCTGGCACAGAAACTTCTTTTCTTCCTCTTCAATGTCATCTACTTCATGTCATCTTAACCACTGAACAAAAACGTGGACGCATGTCACTCCTGATGTCCCTTCGAGAGGTGGTCTAGCATTCAAAGTCATTTTCAAAAGACATTTATTTTCCATGATTTTCAAAAAAATAGGCATTTACAAGATGTGTGATTTTTAAATGTGTGATGTGTGATGTGTGATGTGTGATTTTAAAATAATTTCAAAAAAACCCACAAAAGATGGATTTAAAGGATAAAGGATAAAGCAGACATTCCTAAATCCTAGAGACAGCACAACAAGACTCGTAGGATCAAAGGTAAAAACATGGACCAACCAGAAAAGACAACACAGAAGGAGGATTTGGACATGATAGTATATTAAAAAAAAGAAAAAAAGAAAAAAATTGTAGTAGCCAGATACAGAAAATAAAAAACAAGACGAAAACTATTTGTTCAGCACAATGGAATATTTTAGCAGTTCAAACATAAGGTTAACCTTTCACAGGACAACTATTTATATACACATAAATCCCTTATGCATTCTGAAGAAAGAAAAATTTGGAAAAAAATTGAGTAACTGTATAGATGTGTCCAGCTGTTGTTGAAAGCATGATCATTTTGAGATTGCATGGAATAAACCCCCAGGGGTTACTCAACAATCTTGAGGTGAACTATTATATTTTGGATTATAGGGAACAGGGACAAATTGTCTCCCCTTAGAATGGAGCAATGCTATAGTAACTTGTATATGGATTTAAGTAGCAATGGTGCAGCACTGAAGACTTACATAAAAGTTCCAAGTATGGATCAGTATTTTTTGAAACTGAAAGGTAGTACATTGCCTCTTAAATTCTACGAAGTCTTACTTTAGCTATTCTTAAGCAGAAATAACAGAATTCAAAGCATAGGCTGTACATTTCCAAAATTTGATGTTATTTAGGCAGAAGACAT
>PISX010036014.1:0-12383 GCA_004024625.1 Mellivora capensis | reverse complement strand
AAGAAACAAGATGGGATTGGGAGGGAGACAAACCATAAGTGACTCTTAATCTCACAAAACAAACTGAGGGTTGCTGGGAGGAGGGGGTCGGGAAAGGTGGGTGGGGTAATGGACATTGGGGAGGGTATGTGCTATGGTTAGTGCTGTGAAGTGTGTAAACCTGGCGATTCACAGACATGTACCCCTGGGGATAAAAATATGTTTATAAAAAATAAAAATTAAAAAAAAATGTCCAAAAAAATCCTAATTTAGGGGTGCCTGGGTGGCTCAGTGGGTTAAAGCCTCTGCCTTTGGCTCAGGTCATAATCCCAGAGTCCTGGGATCAAGCCCCGCATCGAGCTCTCTGCTCCACAGGGAGCCTGCTTCCTCCTCTCTCTGCCTGCCTCTCTGCCTAGTTGTGATTTCTCTCTGTCAAATAAGTAAAATATTTTTTAAAAAATAAAAATAAATAAAATCCTAATTTAAATACTAAAATTACCTAGAGTAAAGCAGTTGATGTAAAGTTTATATTATTAATTCTAAGTAATTTACTCAATACACAGTGATAGATAAATATAGTTTTGTTTGAGTTTTTAAGATTAAAATTATTGAACATTTATTAGTGATGTCTAGGTATCAAGCACAGAGCTAATGGAAGAGAAACATCTTATCTGCCAGAATTCTGTTAGGTGAAAAAAATAGCTTTGCTCCTCTTTAACATTAATGAATATGAATGAAGAAGTACACATAAACATTCTAAATAATTCTAAATGCTAATATGCTATGTATTGAGGCAATTCTAGAAAGAATATTTAAATATTTGTGTGGAATTAAATACCAAGCATACCTTTAATCATGCACTGGTAAACATGGGTTTCTCCTTTATCTTATCTCACAATCATTACTTATTAGCTCAGAAGTAATATCCTAGGGGATATTCTTCCATAACCCAGAATTTAGTAATCAGTTTGCCATTAAAGAGAGTTCTTGAGATGAAGAATCATCTAAAGTTAGTTTCAAAGTGCAAATTTCAGTATAGTCATCCCTAGTATTCAAGCAATTGGCATGAGCTTGCCTTCCATATTGAGAGTGATCTCACACACTACATAGTATCTGTGGTTAAGGTAATCCACATAATTTCATTCTAACACAAAATAAGATCAAAATGAATGCATCGAGAGTTTGAGACCAGAACGTGTCTTGAATCTTAATTATGAATTTGGACATTAGGAAGGAAAAGAAAGGCTGGGAAGAGAGGACAGGTGGAAAGAGGTAGTAGTCTGGTGATTGGAATAATACTCAATTGATGTGACCATTCATTTATTTGCCCATTTAAAAATATTTTTGAAGCATCTAGTATGTGTCAGGGACTAAGGATGCAAAACTAAGCAGGGCAGCCAGGCTTCCAGTCCCAAAGCAATTCAAAATCTCCTAGTTAGCAGATACAGAGATTGCAAGCCCTAGTTCCTTACCCTAATTCTTTTCACCTGAAACTGGAAATTGCCAATTAAAGGTAGGGCACCCAGTTCTTTTGAGATGCCCTTAAAACGATGGTCCTTCAAAAGAATCTTTGAAAGCAAACTAAGGAAAGTTTTATTCTAATTACTACTATGATGCAGCTCTTTTTAAAGAAAATTGTTGGGAAAAAAGGAGGGCTGGTAAGAGGAACGTTTTTCAGGTGATGGATAAGTTTATCGTGTTGGTAGTGATAATGGTTTCATGGGCACGCAATTTTCTCCAAGTAAATGAAGTTACACCCATTAAATTCCTACAGGTTTTTTTTTTTTTTTTGTATGTCAAGCATACACCAATAAAGCAGTTAAAAAAGGAAAGAAGGAAGGAAGGAAGGACAGAGAGAGAGAAAGAAAGAAAGAAAGACTGTTCTGATGCGTTTTGTGCAGTTCAAAGATTTCAAAATGTATTACAAATGTTTTTAAATCTCACTGGATGTAATGGTCTTCTTACCTATTCTGAGTTCTTCCTTCAATTCATTCTCCCTATTGTCAGCACCAGGCTATCTGGCAAACTGGCATGTCTGATAATATACATTTCTTTTAAGACCATCCCAAATCACCCACTACATGAAAGTTCTTCTGGTTTCTATTTACTTTTGACCCTATGCATCCTGAGAACTTCATATCCACATGCTACTTGCTTTTTCCTCATTCACACCCTGCTCTTGCCCAGCTGCAGGTTTTGTAGATACAGTCCTCCTCTGATGCTCTTTCTGTACTTATCCAGCAGCCTATTATCCCAGGGCCACCTTTCCTAAGAAATTACCTCCAACCCTCTACCATCTCCTCCGTTTGTCTTAATTTCCTGGGATATGATTTAACCCTCCTTCCTTCTGCCTTCCTTCCTTCCATTTCACAAAATCCCATTTCACTTAAAATAAATCCAAATTCCTTACCATGATTTCCATGACTGAACCCTGCGGCAGAAACACACTAATTGTATCATCCTTTCCCTTGCAGTGCAGGGGAAATTGTGATTTGCATCTAACCAATAAAATCTGGCAAAGACAAAAGGACAGTCACTCTCTAATTATATTACATTATATAAGACTCCATCATAGCAGACTTCAGTGAGAGATACTCTTGCTTGGCCTGAAGCAAGTCAGGTACCATGTTATGTCTGTATGAAGGCCTAATTGGCAAGAAACTTTGGATGCATCTAGAAGCTGAGAGTGGCCCCTGGTAGCAAGACAATGGGGACCTCGGTCCCGTAAGCACAAGGAAATGAAATCTACCAACAACCACATGAGCTGAGCCCCAAAAGAAGGCCTGCATTATGAGTGGAGTCTTTCAAGACTAAGACCCTGAGCCAAAGATCCAGTTAAGCTGTATCCAGACTCCTGATCCCTGGAAACTGTGAAGTAAATAATAAATATGTTATTTTAAGCTGCTAATTTTGTGGTTATACAGCAATAGAAAATTAATACAAGCCCTTAACTTCTCTACCACTTTCCCTGACCCTCCCCCCCCTTATATCATCTAGATCTGGACACTCAGACCCTCTTTTTTCAATCCTCACTTCAGGAATTTTGCACATGTGGATCCCTCTGTTTGGAACACTTCCTCCGTACTTGTCCTATGGCTGGCTCCATCTCAGTTTTTGCCATTTTATTTTAAGCATCCCCTTAGCCACTTCTTCTGCTACTCTGTCTCAAATCAATGTTCCTCCATCCCATTATCATAGTACCAAATTTGTTTCTCTTATGGCATTCATCAAAATACATAATAACTTAATTATTTATTTACTAACATATTACTTTTATATTTTCCACCAGAATATAAGATTGTTGAAAGAATTATATGTGTCTTACTACTATATATTCAACATCTATCTGGTCAAACAGTGAATTCTCAATAAATGTGTGCTAATTGGATGAATAATGGTACAGGTAAGAGCAGGCAGATTGTCACAGATAATGGCAAAAGTTTGCACTTAAGCTGGCAGTGGACATGATTCAATATACTTTTAAAAATCCTATTCTGATATTCTGTAGAGTTGACAAATGCCATAGTGGTGAGACACATTTATTATTTTGGAGCTAGAATTAATGAGCATGATGATGGGGTAAATAAGGAGAATGAAGAATAAGAAGAATTTATTTATGTGTGAATGTAGATGGGAAGGTCAGTAGGGAAGTAGAGGATGCTAGGGAGCAGCAGGGACGAATGGTAGAAACTAGAGTTCATTGGAGTTGTTGACTGTTTTTGAAGTAGAAAACAGAAGGAGGTAGGTAAAATAATATTAGAGGTTTATAACTTAGGTTCTGAGCAGTTAAAATTCAAAGTACAGGAAAAGAGTGAGTCTTTCTGTCTCTACAGGGATATTTATGCATACATATTTTCAAGTATTGTGTGAGTTGTTAGGAAGTTATAATTGTTAGCACTGAGAACAGTGCTTTGTTAACAATAAATGTCAAATAAGTGTTCTTTAATCATTGAATTAACTTTAGATATGATATACCTTTTAAAGATTTAATATATTTCATTATTAAAAAGAAATATTAAAAAAGAAACATTTTATTAGAATTGGGAGAAGTATTTGGCAGGAAAAAGTATGCAGGAAGAAAATAAAACAGAATAGCAGGTTCGGTCTAGTGCCAGGATGTCTTGGATTAAAGTGATAATATTTTTATAGTGTCTCTTGCATCTCTGTCCCTAATTATTAACTTGACTTCATTATTTGGTGTTGACGCCTCTATGGTTTGTTTGTTTGTTTTCTGTTTTTGTCAAAATTAGTGACATATAAAAACTCTGAGGAAAGGGTAGGATTTATAAGGACCAAAATTGAGTTAAAGGTAAAATGTCCCCTAAGTTACCTCATGGATAGACATATTCCCACAATGCAATGGGAAAAGAACTAAAATGGATATGGCACAATTTTCTTGGAAATGTACTGATCTAACTAAAATGGATAGTGGTCAGCTCCACGCTGACCTCTGGCAATTATTAGATAATTGCCAATAAAACCAACTTCATGATATATATATGTATACTTAATACTTCATGATACTTCATGATATATATATGTATACTTAATGATTAAGTGTATATATTATACAAATTAAGTGTGTATATATATAAATATCTTACAATATATGTATGTGTGTTTATATGTATATTATATATACGTGTGTGTGTATGTGTATACATAATATATATATTTATCTCACAGGGGATAGATAGATATCCTATAACATACAAAAGATTGTGTTGGTAAAATCTATATAGTTTGTCAATAAGTTTGAGCCTTATCCTACAGGCAATACAGAACTTGTAAATTTTGTATGAAAGAGACTGACGTGATCAAAATTGTTTTAACAATTGGAAATAGAGTGCAGAATATTTTAGGGCATCTTATTTCTCAACTATTCTGCCAACACCCACTGATGTGCAAAGATTAATTTTGAGATATAGTTTTAGTAAACATTTCATTTTAATTAATTGCAATGGAGTCAATGTTGTTCCCATGCTAATAACATCTTTCTCCCCTTGCATTATGATGTTACTTCATGACATGACAAATGATGTCCCAGGAATCGCATATGATGCCTGTAGGTGAATATACCTTTAAAATTGAAGGGGAAAAATGGAGTTGAGTGATTTGGAAGATATTGCAGGGAGGGAATTGACAAAAATTGGTGAGAATAAAATTTGATGAAGGAGGAGCTATCAAGGATAACAACAGGATTTCCAGCTTGGAAGAATGGGTAATAGGTGAATTCATGAACTGAGATAAGGAGTAAATGATATTCTGTTTTTGGGGGCGAGGGGGCAGAGTGGAGAAATGAGTTCATTTAGTCATAATGAATTGTCAAGAGTTTACTGTTAGAATACCAACACCATCTGACCTGAAATATTTTCACTACTTGGGCCCTAAGAACAGCATTTCATAAAGTTTCCAATATATTTGTGTTTTTTTAGCAGACAACTGATTGGGGAGAAAAGATAAATAAAAAACACATATATTTCAATCGACTCAATTACTATTTATTTTGTAAAGGTCAAAGGATCAAAAACTACATCACCTAAATAATATGACTATAATGTTTGGATCTTACCTTCAATATAATAACTAGACCTGATGGAACATTTCAGCTCAATAAAGTTAGTGCCCTACAGACATAGTCTAATAATCCATAGTTACTATCAGACTATGATTAGCCTTGGGCTGAGCCCACAAATGCAAAATAAAGTTGAGCACCGCAAGTATAAAAAATAAATCTGAGAAAAGCAAATCCCGAACATCTTGCCTCAATTATAAAATATTTCAGACAAAAGTAGGAGTATAATAATTTTCTTCTTGAGTATCACTCACAGTCAATAGGCAAATAGACGACACTTCTGAAATATCTATTGAATTTATTTGTGAATTATCTAAATGATTACTCTCATATTTATACTGCCCATGTGAAATATAGGTAATTAAGATATTTTTGTGTATATGTCTAAACTATAACACATGTTAATTGTTCCTGCTGTCATACATACATCTATGATTTTATAGCAATATGTGACAGCTAATGCTGATAGAGAAAGCTTTCACTTTCTTGGCTCAAAGGGTAGAATAATTCAGTGCAAGTGGTCTAATATGTTGAAAGAAATGTTTTTTAAAAGATTGATCAATATAATCTGTTACTTTTGGTTAACTGAACTTGGTTAATCTAAGTCAGTTTGCAAATCTCATCTTCTTGTACATTAAAGTGGGTCCAAAAACTTGAAATGTAATGACATTATATTTTTCATCTGTCTGGTTACTATTTAAGTCTAGCAGACAAGAAAACCATAAAAGTAGACAAATCAGATTTAAATTAACAGAGTCTGACTAAATTCTTCCTTTTTATTAAAATACATGCTTCATTATTTTCAAACAAATTTTTCGCTTCTAAATGATGCTATGTGAAATTATTTATGATGTTTTCAGTGAAGGAATCTACATTTTATACCTTCCACTATAAGAAGTCTATAATGAATGAAACATTACAGATAAAGTGAAGTTCATTTCAAGGACACTTTCCCACTAATAGACTGCTTACTGCTGAAAGCAGATCAGTGACTCATAAAACTGCTATGCTGGTGTTCACTTGATACTCTAATGGTGATGCATCTACCTTGTTATCCTGTTCAATAATGACACTAATACAAAGTGTGAAAATTCACTAACAAGATCCACCTGAAGAAATGATTACCTCTCATAAAAACATATGATTATGCCATTAATGATATTTTGAGAGGTTTAATGGATCCCTGGAATCCTACCCTGTAAATAGCCAAACTGCCACTCATTTTCTGAGGGAAAGTGGGTGAAAGTCAGTCTTTGGCAAAGTTGAATAAAAAACAGCCAACTTCATTTAGATGTTAAATGTATTTGTCCTGGAACTCCAACTAGTTCATAAATATTTCCTTTGACAGATATTATTTCATTTTCACATATTTCTCTGTCATTAAGGGTGTAAAACTTTTACTCTTTTAAATGTCAAATTATCATTTCTTATTCATACTTCTTGAAAATTGCCGCTAAGTATATTGTTTAGAGTTATTTGCAGAGTAAAGCAAAACTGTATAGCTACTATTCTATTAAAAGTTTTAGATAAGGGTGTGTTTCCTTAAATCAACTTTTGTTCTCAGTATGGCTGCATTATAACATGCTGCTAGAACATTATTATTAAATGTCAAATATCTACTAGGGTCCATATTGCTTTTAATAATAATATTTATTTGTTGGATACCTACTGTGAATATTGCCCTGTATTGTATATTATAGCAGTTTAAGGAGAAGAGAAGTTCCTGACTTTGAGGAGCCTGTCATCACTCTCCTGGCTGGATAATAGTAAAGACCCATTCTTCTTGAAAACAGAAAAATGACAAATAAGATGCAAATGAATAGAAACAGTGGTTATTGGGGATTAACAGTACACTTACCTTGATGATTACTGGGTGATATATAGAATTGCTGAATCACTATATTATATACCTGAAACTAGTAACACTGTATGTTAGCTACATTGGAATTAAAACTAAAATAATTTTTTTAAATTAAAAAGTATATATTATTATGATATATATATTCCCTGATACCTAAGTATAAGGAAAAAATCATATCTATTTTCCTAAACCTAGAATTTAATCTTTATTTTTCTACATTAGAATAAATCTAGATTAGCCTTCAGTAATCTGGCTATTGGGAAATTAAGGCAGATCTCTATACAAATAAATGGATAAATTTAGGAGAAAATTCAATTTACCAAAATTAAACCCAGTAAAGTCTTAAACAGATAAATTTTCATGGGAGAAAAGAAGTTGTAAAGGAAGTATTTCTGAAAAATGTATCAGGGACAAATGGGTTCACTAAATAATTCTACCAAACACTGAGAGACCAGTTAGAACATGAATGATCAAAAAATTCAAATTCATTTAACAAAGCAAGAATTGATACATAACCTGATAAAATGGTAGATAGACAACAAAGGGAATTACAGACTGATATTAATTATATGAGTATTGTAAAAATTCAAAATAAAATATGAATGAATGGATTCCAATACTACCAACAATACACCTTGTCTGTTAGGAAGTGAATGTTGTACCCCCATATTCATATGTTGAAGCCCCAATCCCCAATGTGGTGGTAGTTAGAGACAGAGCCTTTATAGAAATAATTAAGGTTAAATGAGGTCATAAAGAGAGGCCATTCATCCAATAGGATTCATGACCTTGTAAGAAGAGACATCTGAGAGCTCATTCACTCTCATGCCAGATTTAATAAACTTTCCAACACTTGGAAAGTTTTCTTTTTTTTCAGGTGGTCAAGTTATAGATACATGAATTAACACATGAAGAATGGGTGTGGACAAGACAAGCACAGCATTCTTGACAGGAATAGCACTGTGAGGAAAAATATAGGGCGTAGATTCACTAATGAGGACATTTGTACGGAGCAGTAAAGGTACTTGGGAGGCAATCAGTAAGCATGACCAAAGAAGGCACACTCATCTTTGTCCATGAAACTGCAGGTCACAGCCCTCCAGTGTTTAGGGTTCTCTGAAGTATCCAGTGGAGTTCCCTATAAAGAAATAAAAACCTATCTGAGAGCTGGTTCACATAAGGTAATAAGAAGTAGAGTAGATCCCATACATACAGCTTATGATTTTCTCTAGCGGTATTTAACCTTCTGCATCACTAAGGGCAACCCCAACTTTTGAATCCATCATCTTTGAGCACTGGAGCTATCATGCTCTCATTCCTTACATATAATCCACTGTTAAGTCTAGAATGCCATCCTTCCACATTTACCTCTAATTGCAGCTCTCCCCTGACACCGCAGCTTCCTGGGGTGATCTCTGGGGCAAAGGCAGAACTGCTACTGTTTGACAAAACTCTAAGCATTGTGTATATTACCAAGCACTTGAGCTTTTGCTGTTACAGTAAATAGTTCAAGTTTATGTGATAAATTATATAGCTTTGCCCTTGTTTCAATGATTGACTTAATCTAGGGCCTTTTTTAGTAACTCATCCCAATCAAAATGGTCATTTTTTATTGATGACCAATGTCTTATAAATATTTGACTCTGTGATTCAGAAAATATAGTCCTACATGAAATTCACTCATTCATTTAGTCAGTCAGTCAGTCAGTCATTTATTTATTCAGCAAATCTTTTCAAACACCAGCCATGTGTCAGGCAGTGTTCTAAACACCACAGTTTAAAAAAAAAAAGTCCATATTCTTATGGAGCTTACATTCTGGTGAATGAAAGTAGAAAATAAATAGAAATAATCAAACAGACAATTTTCACTAGTGATAACTGCAATGAAGAAAATGACACCAGGTGATTCATTAGGGAAGGAATGGATGAAATGGATAGGTTTAGATTAAATGGACATTTAGATGAAATGGTCCAAAAAGACCTCTCTGAGAGGGCAGTACTGAGCTTAGACTTGGTAATTAGGAGTCAAATGTATGACTGAGAATTGCCAATGCAAATACCCTAAGGTAGGAGAATATTTTAGTTTCAAACTGCACAGAATGAAGTCAGATGCATAATCAGGATCAGCTCCTTTTGGTTCCATGTTTCCTGAATTTTAGTGGCAAGCCAGGGTATGGTAAGTATGTTTGGTCCAGAAAATACTAAATTGTAGGGCAAGTTTGGGGACTAATAAACTCTGCAAAAGAATAATGAAGATTCACTTTAGGAGGGTGTATGGATATTGTACAAAATGTAGAAACGTATTATAGGCATGTACAGACTCCTGGTTTTGCCCCAGTGAGCACTCTTGCATCCAATTAAGCCACCTGACTGCTTTTATAATTATGTAATCAGTCTACACACATTTAAAGCCGCAGAAGAAATGCTCCCAAATTACTCTACACTTTTACTTGAAATTAGTGCTTATTTTAAGCTGAAGCTTAGTGCTAGAAAAGGCTCACTTTATCTCTATCACACAAAATTAAGGGAGACAGTATTTATAAAGGTAAAAGAAAGTGAAGAGCTGGTTTTATCCAGAGAATTCAGTTAACATAAAGATCCAATCTAGGTAATTTATATGAAAAGCCTAATTTCTCAAATTATATATTTAATTGTCAGTTCTTCACTTGTCCTTGCAAATGCAGCAAGCCAGTCTAGTCATTTACACTGGAAATCTTCTATAGTTGTTTCTTCATATTTTCAAACAGTCCATGGATTTTTTAAAAATTTGCTACAAATATAGATTTATACATATTTTTTCAAATAATGGAATGTTTAGAAACATCTAAATGACAAGCTATATTTTTAGATGTGATCTTCCCATCTGATAGCCTGTACTCATAACTTCAGTGTCTTAATGACATAAAATAATCGTATAGTGGCTCGGAAGTTCGTATCAAATACGAACTGTTAGCTATTCCTGTAATAGAGAAAAGCTGTTTCTGGGATCATAAAATGACAATGTTACCTTACAATCTGAATGAATACTGAGTTTATTTAATGTTTGGAAAATTTCCTAAAGAAAATGATTTTAAAATCCAGTTGGATTAAATTTATTTCATATTAAGTACTGGGTATTCTTTTCTTCCTTTGGATCTATAGGTCATCAAATCAGTTCATAATTTCTCTCTCTTTTTTTTTCATTTTTAGACATATTTGAGCATAGAACTTGAAAGTAGAGAAAACAGCAAAATGAAAATTTTCCCCAGATTCCGCAATAAACAATGCATGGCAGAACCTGCTTCATGAATATCCATGCACACATATCCCTCCTACCTCCCTGGACTGCTTTGAAGCAAGTTCAGTAATTATACAATTTCATCTATGAACTTAAATTCCTGAAAGATACACTAGAGGGGCCACTCTAGGAAGGTATGGGAATTTTTTTCCCTGAGTCCCCTTTGGCTTTTCTTCCTTTGTACCTCACAGAATAAGTGAAAACAGAGAGAGAGAAACATGACTCAATGGTCTCTTCCATACTTCAAAAATCACCAGGATTTGCCTCTTTCTTGTAGTTTCCCCAAAATTCCAACATCCTAATCCAATCCTATGAAACTAAAACCTTGAGAGAAGAATGTCTTCCCCTCTGTGAGTGGTTATTTCAGGATGGAAAGATTCTCATTTTACTTCTTAATCTTTTCATTTCTCTGGGATCATTTTTAATTTGTCTCTATTACATTTCTTTGAGTCAGTTTAAAAGCACCCTTCCTGAAGAAATTTCAGCTGTCAATAGGGGAGTTAGAATGTGAAGGAGAAGAGAGAAGGGTGAGGAACAAACATCATCTTTTCAACCAATAATCACAAATGTTCACATTTGAATTTTTAACACCACTGAAAATGTAAACACATTGTGACATATGTAATGTAGTTGACACAGTCTTATTTATCATCAATAAGAAGTATTTAAATAAAAAACAGATTTACTGAAATAACACTGTCTGGTTTTGGATTACCAAGAAGTGCAGTTTCATCTGTATAAAACTAATCCTGTTTTCAATCCAATATTCTCTAAGGATTATAAGACCTGTCCAGCCAAATGGACATGCAGCTTCTTCTAAACTTCAGTGCCCCAATTAGCCAAAGTCCCTGGATCTACCTGGTTCTTGTTGTTTTTCCAGATTATCTCTTTGACATAAGCCAAACTCATTTGATTTTTGTACTACCACATAAAGAACATACAAATACTTTTCTTGATTCTTTATCTGCCATTGTAGGGTAGCTTATAAGCCTTTAGACAGAGTTGATCTCATTTTTTTAAAGATTTTTATTTAATTATTTGACAGACAGAGATCACAAGCAGGCAGAGAGACAGGCAGAGAGAGGAGGAAGCAGGCTCCGTGCGGAGCAGAGAGCCCGATGTGGGGTTCGATCCCAGGACCCTGGGATCATGACCCAAGCTGAAGGCAGAGGCTTTAACCCACTGAGCTACCCAGGTGCCCCCAGAGTTGATCTCATTTTATTGTCTCAACGAATCCAATACAGAGAGCAGAGGAGTTAGTTTTTTCTCATAAACAAGGTACTATATTTATAAAAAATAAAAAGTTCTGAGAAGAATATTAGGATAATAGAAAAGAATGCCCTCAAGAAGTTGGAAAGATGAGATATATGTCACTCTAAGAAAATAAGACATAATGGATAAGAACAGGGAGGAAAAACCCAGTCATTTTTTAAAAATTTATTTATTTCTTTTCAGCATAACAGTATTCATTATTTTTGCACCACACCCAATGCTCCATGCAATATGTGCCCTCCCTAAAACCCATCACCAGACTCCCCTAACCTCCCACCCCCCACCCCTTCAAAACCCTCAGGTAGTTTTTCAGAGTCCATAGTCTCTCATGGTTCACCTCCCCTTCCAATTTCCCTCAACTCCCTTCTCCTCTCCATCTCCCCATGTCCTCCATGTTATTTGTTATGCTCCGCAAATAA
>PISX010036013.1:0-12388 GCA_004024625.1 Mellivora capensis | reverse complement strand
ACCAACACTTTAGTCACATACTTTTGATGAGCTAGATATGTAAAAATAAGATAATGAAAAGTTTCTCAAGCATAATGAAGTAAAAGGAAGAACAGGAAAAATACATAAAAATATTCTGTAGTACAACCAGTGTTAAGTATTATAAAATATTAGGTAAATAATTGTTTAGGTATTATGTAAATAAAGCAAATGTTATGAAAGTGACAAATGTACAACTGGTATTTGGGAAACTCATGATTGATGTGTTGTACCCATGTGGTGTCTGTGTTTTTTGTGTGAGCTATATGTATTTCCTGTGTAGTATATATTATTTGTGAGTGTTATGTGTTTTTCTATGTAGTTTTCACATATTAACACATGTATATGTGGTATGGTCATTGAGTATATATGTTGGGTATCTTTGTGTGTCATATGTATTGCCTGCTGTATGTATTGTGTTCTGTGTGAATCTTATTTATATTTTGTGTATGTATGAAATTTTGTATATTGTAGTGTATGTATCTGTGTGAATCCAAGGAAGCTGCGTCAAATAGAGACTAGTAAGCCAAAAAAAAAAAAAAGGAAAAGAAGAAAACATTGATACTCTGGCTACATATCAAACATTTAAGTTGCATGTACAACCATGGAGATTGCAAACAGCATTAATAATAAGACTGAGCATGAAGGACAAGATTTTAAGTGCACTGTGCATCTGTGTGATGTGTGGGAGTGCATGCATTCATGCACTCACACATAGACAAAATGTTAGGAGCCTGAAAGCATGGGGTGGGTCATTTTACAAGGATCATTAATTTCATGGGCTCCTCTGGGCTTCCTTTTCCATGGATCTGGCTTTCTGAGCTGGCTAAAATTGTAGTTGGTGTGGATTTCTGCCAATACATTAACTAACAGTCTCTGATCTTTGCCCTATCCATTATAGATGAGGGAATCAAGAGTAATTTAATTCTCTTTGAAGCTTTCTTCCTATTACAATAATAACTTACTATTGAATAATAAACTATAATTTGAAAATGATTTCACAATCATTAAAGTGTTTTTCCTTACAATTCTAGAAGGTAATGTATACTTCCTACCCACTGCCCCAAGAAAGAAAAAACTTGAAAAGAAGATAAAAGTTAATTTTGTCCAAAAAGGAAACTGAAGCTCAGAAAGATTAGTGATTATGTCTAAATACATGTGACTTTAAGTGTAAAGCTGAGATTAGAAATCACATTTTATGATTATTAACCAAGTGCTAGAAATACCATAACATGCTAACCATGTTTCCCATCCTGGGCATATTTTCATTAACATTTTACAATATCTGATAGTAAGGAATTACCTTTAAATTATCCTTGAAAGATTTCAATAATTTTGGTGATTAACACTTCCTTCTCTGGCAGATATAAGACCTGGCAGGAAAATGCATTCAATAAAATGCTATGCACATAGTACTCTTGGTTCAAACCCCTATAATTAGGTATATATACACTATATATACAGTCTATGACTTGGTTTCCTTGCCTTCAGTCTTATTTTTTCTGCTGTATCATTCCCAATGCTGCCAGGAGTATCTTCAGAAAATGCAAGTAAGATCACCCCTTGCTTTGACTAAAATCCTTTGGTTGTCCACACTGCCCTAGCAAGAAATCCAGTGTCCTTAGCAAGTCTCTCTCTCTCTCTTTTTTAAAGATTTTTTTTATTCACGAGAGACAGAGACAGAGAGGAGAAGCAGGCTCCCCTCAGAGCAGGGATCCTGATGTGGGGCTCGATTCCAGGACCCTGGGATTCTGACCTGAGCTGAAGGCAGCCACTTAACCAACTGAGCCACCTAGACACCCCATTAGTAGGACTCTCTTAAGGAGCTTGTAGACCAAATTCATTTATTTCAAAATTCATTTCTTACATTGTGCTACTTCATATACTATATTGCAACCATACTTAATCATTATTCAGTACTCAAATTTGCCACATTCTTTTAAGCCTCTGTAACTTATTTACAATTTCCCCTTCCTAGAAATGCCATTCTTCCTCTTCATTCTGAAGAAATTTTCACTATGTATCTAAATTAAGAATTCTCTCTCTCTCTCCTGCACTCTGTATATCACTGTCATGCTATCCAAAACAATGTATTACACTTATTTACTTATATGTACATCTTCTACTAATCTGAAAGCTCTTTGATTGCAAGAACCAAGTCAGGTCTGTTTCTGTACCTCCAGTGACTAGCACAGGACATGGCATCTGCTGACCAGATGATGTTGACTTTCAGTGTTTGGCAAAATATGACCTACAAACAAAATACAATCCTGCCTGTTCTTACAAATAAAGTTTTATTAGAACATAGCCCTGCCTAGTCATTTATGTTATGTCGATAGTTGATTTTGCGCTCAATGACAGAACTGAGTAGCTACGATGGAGACAGGATGAACTGCAGAGCCAAAACTATTTACTATCCAGTCCTTACAGAAAACAACAACAACAACAAAATTGTCAACCCCTGGCTCAGATAATCTCTAATGACCTTAAAGTATTGCTTTGATTGCAATGTGGGCTTTAATAAAAATCACATAAAGGCAAGAAACATATTTAGAATTTACTGCATTGTGCTCACTGAGGTACCAGAAATTTTGCATTAATCCTTTTTTGCTATTGTTATTATTGCTGCTGTTTTATATTCTTTTTTTCTTTTTTTTTTTTTGCTGCTGTATATTCTAACTGCAGTTTAAATCTATGTCATCTCCATAGTGTATAGTTCAGGTAGCAAAGAACTAAATTGCCAGGTAAATCTGGATAAATGTTTAATTATGAAAAATACAGAATATATTCTTTACTCAGAAATTTTAAGGGATAATGGATATTTGAGTTTTAAAAAAACATGTAAAAGCATATTTGAATACCTTTAAACATACATTTGGATTTTAAAAAAATCAATCAGGGACGCCTGGGTGGCTCAGTTCGTTAAGCAGCTGCCTTCGGCTCAGGTCATGATCCCAGCGTCCTGGGATCGAGTCCCGCATCGGGCTCCTTGCTCGGCAGGGAGCCTGCTTCTCCCTCTGCCTCTGCCTGCCACTCTGTCTGCCTGTGCTCGCTCTCTCTCTCTCTCTCTCTCTCTCTGACAAATAAATAAATAAAATCTTAAAAAAAAAATCAATCAAACAACTGGATAAATACCAGTCAATTACTGAGAGGATAAGAGGATATATCCTTGTGGTTTAAATTTATCTCACTAACCCAAAAATTTACTTTATTTTTAGATATTTTATTTATTTATTTGACACAGAGAGAGAGAGCCAGAGAGGGAACACAAGCAGGGGCAGAGGGAGAGGGAGAAACAGTCTTCCTGCTAAGCAGGGAGCCCAATGCAAGGCTCAATTCCAAGACCCTGGGATTATGACCTGAGCTGAAGGCAGATGCTTAATGACTAAGTCACCCAGATACCCCAATAAATTTATTTATTATGGAAACCAGATTTATTTTCTGAAAAATGATGAAAATTTTGTAATGAAATTCTCTTTTCTTCTTCTTTTAGTAACATGGATATTTTATAATTTGCTTTCCCTAATTTCCTTTGAATCACAATCTTAGTCTTATTATTATCAAGTAAATGTATTCCCCAAGCATAGCCTTACTCAGAAAATGCATACCTTCTTAGCCTTCATGGGGCTTAATTATATTGAATGGTACTGTATTAAATATTTCTTTATATTGAATCTGGAAATGGAGGTTCTAGAAGGATAAGGAGACTAAAGCTATTATTATCCTTGGTTTTATAATAATGTACCTTTATGATTGTATTAAACCCTGTCATTGTTTCCATCCCCAAGTCAGCTACCATAAATAAGCTAAATGGCATTTAAATTAAGTAAGTTTAACATAAGTAATCTCTAACAGATCCTCATATCCTTCAAGCTAATTGGAGGTGTGCTAGTGTATTATAAAACCAGAGTTAGGAGTCATTTCAAAGTTGAACCTGTATCATATATCACTCACTCTAATTGTCACTAATTTACTTATTTTTTATTTTTTTATTATGTTAAGTTAGCCACTGTATATTACATCTTTAGTTTTTGAGGTAATATTCAATGATTGCATATAACACCCAGTGCTCACCACAACACGTGCCCTCCTTAATACTCATCATTCTTAAATAATCTATTACCTGTCATGAAGCACAAATATATGTTTTCCTGACACTTCACCTGTTAAAGCATAATAATGACAATAATAAAATGATAAAGATAATAACAAGCCAACAAACAAAATTCAAACCCAGAGCATTTCAAGGTATTCCTTTCAGAGTGATAAACAATTACCATATCATTCATATATATATGCCCTCAAAATGCACGTAAACATAAATGACAAGTGAGATAATCAGGATGTTTATGTGCCACACAATACTGTGATAGTATATGGAGAAAAGAAGTAATACCTGATGGTAGTTATCATTTATTCTGAATTTAGCTTGTTTTTTCACAATAAAGAAATATTTGACAAAATAAAAGAGAAGATTTTTCACCTCTATTCCTTAAAATGTAGGCTATCTCAAAGCTTATATGAATGAAAATTTCAATATGGAGTGTTTCAAAGGTTTGGTTTGTTTAAATGGCAAACCCCAAAATTTGGCAAGAGAATTTATTACATACAGATGTCCCCAGATTTCCATCTTAGTCATGCTAGTCAAGTCAAAATACTATAAAGACTTCTTATGTTTGTTATGAAGAAAGCAAAACTGACATCTATTTAAATTTCAAATTTTCTATATCATGACTTTTTATTTGCTTATTTTATTCATTTATAGGAGAGATATGTTAAAGTCTCTCCCTGTAACTGCACATTTGTCTCTATTTTTGGTTCTGTCATTTCTTGCCTTATGTATATTAACACTATGTTATTTGGTGCATATAAATTTATAATTCTATCAACCTGGTATATTAAATTTTTATCAACAGTAAATTTCTCACTTTATCTATAGTAATGTTTTTTTAAAAAAAGCTTTTATTTATTTATTTGACAGACAGAGATCACAAGAAGCCAGAAAGGCAGGCAGAGAGAGGGGGGGCAGGTAAGAAGGCTCCCTGCTGAGCAGAGAGCCCGATGTAGGGTTCAATCCCAGGACTCTGGGATCATGACCCAAGCCAAAGGCAGAGGCTTTAACCCACTGAGCCTCCCAGTGCCCCTTCAGTAATGCTTCTTATCCTAAAATCTACCTTGTCATATATTTGTATAGTTACACTTTACTTTCTTTTCATTATTGTTTGCATGGCTTCTATCTTTCCATTCTTTTACTTCCCACCATACAATGCTACTATCTCTCTCCTTCCCCATCTCCCTCTTCTCTCACTCAATCTCTCTCTAAAAAATGAATAAATAAAAATCTTTAAAAAAAAAAGTGTGTGTTTGATAACCCCCATAGGTGGTTAATTTTGACTTTTCTCTTGATTTTCTTTCTTGGTATGCCTGGTAATTTTAGTGAATGCTAGACATTTATATTAATAATTGCAGAGGTTCTAGATGACTTTATCTTACTCCAGATAGCCTTTACTCTGTACTTTGTTTAATTATCTTTACTTAGTCAGGAGGCAAGCCTTGGTATATATCTGGTTCACACTCATTCTTAGGATATAGTTCATTAAGGGTTCCAATTGTGCCTGATGGATGCTGAACTTAATTGTTTTCCTCAGAACAATGAAACGCTGAATATTCCACTCTGTTTTTCAGTTGGTTTCTGCTTAGCTTCATAGCCTCTTTCCCTATGTAACTTAAGATTTCAGAATCATGAAATGTCTGACACTTCCTTATGCCATGCTTATCTCTATGATTTCAACCCCTCAGTTCAGACCTTAGCAATGGCAGCATGCCTCTATGATCATAATTGCTATTAGGCAGCCCCTCCTCCCCAGTTCTGGAAACTTTCTTTCCACTTGCACATTCAGGCTTAGAAGTGGTAATGGCTTTTATTGTTGCTGGTCTCAGGATACTTCACCCTCTACTGTTGCTTACTTTAGTCATACCCACAATTCTTACATACTATCTTTATTGAAATAACTTCAGTTAAACCAGTTCAGTAGGTTATTCTTTACTTTCCAGTACGCTGAATGGTACAGTATATAACTCCCAGAAAGGTAAGAACTGATATCCTAAGGTATTAGTATTTTAAAATTCATAATCTTAAGAAAATTTGTGCTTTAACTGGATGCTTTAAGATATATCAAAGAGTTTTGTTATCCATCTGATTCATATAATTTGTAAGTAAAGAGGCTATTTATATGAAACAGAGGAAAACAATTTTATACAGATTGTTCTTTGGTTGAACAAGTCTGTGAAGTCTAAGCATTGTCTTGAATGAAATATCTCATTCCTCTCTGCTTCTTCTTCTTCTGATAAATATGTGGAATTGCTTATGGAGCCCTTCTTATCAACAACCTCACCAGCCATCAGACATTTACATACCATAAACAAAATGAACAATATGTTGCATATATTGTTTCATCCAATAGTATGCAACTTCCCAACTAGTTTTCTGTATTAGAAAAATATATGCGGTCACCTAGCCACCTCAGCAGCCTGAGGTCATTATTTCTGACATAGCTTTTATTCCACTTCCAATAATCTTAGTGAAGGTTCCAGCTTTCCCCCTGCACACATCACATGTCCATCAGCACCACAACATGCATATGGGTATAAGCCATAGCAAAGAGATTGTGATTACATCATATTTAAATTTTTCTTTCCATACTGACAGATGACATGGGGCTCCTATGGGTGTACATTTGACACCCTCATGAGTACAAAATGAATTTATTATGATTAGTGCTTTCACCTAGAATACAACATTAATTCATATTGATTGATGGGCTACTTAAAATAAAGTAGTAACCTTTTCCTAAGGTGGCTAGGTGACCCCATATATGCTTCATTAGCAATATTCTCTGAACTGTATTTATGTAAATGAGAAAAAACATCATAAGCCTACTTTATCCCTTGTAGTTGAGCACAACTCTCAATGTAACTATATCTTATACAAACCAAAATATAATTATGTTTCTGGAATATTTGAAAATTTCTATTTCCATCCTTGGAAAAATAAGTACACCGAAACTGAACAAAATGTTCCCAAATCATTAAAAATATGTAATGATCAATTTAAGCCATATTAGGAAGAGCTGTTTATGTGCCTTTTGCTGTCAGGAACTATTATTTAGTTCTATCTTAGATGAATCAATAGTGAGTCTCGCTCACATGACTAATATGATGCTTTCACTGATGCATGTGTTACATATTTATGAAAAAACAAAACCTCAAGTCATTTAGTATGGATTCTTACTCACTCCTTTGGACTAAAATATATGAACAAAGGGAATCTCTGCACCCTGCATTGGTATTTAGAAACTGCTGAATAAGAAAGGGCAAGAGTTTAATTTTTTTTTTAATACAGAAAACCAGTTGGGAAGTTGCATACTATTGGATTTTCCTGGCTTTTCTATGAGTTCTTTTCAATGTGGTACTTCTCACAGCCTAGCTACTCATCTACTCATATCATTATGAACATGGACCCCACCCCTTTTTAGTATGATTTTGACCTAAAGAACAAAGTAAAGGTTATATGAAAAGTAGAATAAACAATCCATGATACACCAAAATAAGAATAACACGATGTACAAGATATCAACAAGGATGAAAAAAACTGAGTTGCTTGAATTGTATTCTGCTTAGAAATTAGAGGTATAATGGTGAGTGCTGTGAGTTATGTAAGACTGATGATTCACAGCATGTACTCCTGAAGCAAATAATACATTGCATGTTAATAAAAAAAATATACAAAGCATAAAACAAAACCAAACATTATGGAATGCTATTTAACTTCTCATCAATGTGCAATGTAGGAATCTGACATACCAGAAGCAATGGTGATTCATTCAAGCTAATATTTATTGAGAGATTTCCATGTGTACTGACAGGGATGCAAATATAAAATTGGTCATGACTAGAAGAAAAATGAAGACATACACATAAATAACTAATATATATAAGATAGAGAGTGGCACATAACAGTGATACACAAAATAAAGATAATTGCCTGTAACAGTTCAAATGAGAACCAGAAAGTCTTGTGAAAGTTAGTTCATTAAATCTAGGCCTTAAAATACAGACTTAAAAAAGAGATGTGGAAAAATCCATGTGGAAAAAAAAATGAGATTAGGCACCAAACCTGGGATTCCACTATCAAACTTCAAGGGGTTCCATTTAGCTCTTAAGTTAAGGATGAGTGAGGAAGATGTTGGGGAAATATTTATTAGTAATATTTACTGAGTGCCTCCTATGTGTAACGCACCATTCAATATGCTAGGGAAAGACCAGTGATCAAACAAACCAAATCACTGCCCTTGGGGCAAGGGAGGCAACATTCTAGTACTTACAAACATATGCCACAGACTTCTTGAGCCCATGGTCACTTTCCACAATAGTGTTCTTCATGATTAATCTCCTTCTCCCAGAGAAGACAAAGCAAACACACACACACAAGCACACACACACACACACACACACTATTCATTTAGACCCTAAATTTTAGAAGATCACCATTTAATGTTGTCCAATTAACCACCAATTAATATTGTCTGATTATACCTGAGCAAATCTGGCATTTCTCAAAGTGGGTAGAGGAAAAAAAGAAGATGGGCCCAAAAAGGGGGCAAAGAGAAGGAATCTCCTCTGGTTTTCAATGCTAGATGCAAATTAGAATCATCCGGGGACATTTAAAAAAATATCCATGTCTGGACACCGACTCCAGGGCAATTAAACCAGACTCTCTGGTCCAACGATCCAGACATCATTATTTATTTTTAAAGTTCCTCAGGTAATTCAAATGTGCAGGTGGATGAAAAACCATTGAAGTAATCAATACTCCAAAGGACTATCTCACTCTTTTTTTTTTTTTTTTCCTGCTTCATGGTATAGGTAGATAAGTGGATAGATAACTTGCATTAACTCCCTAAATCTTTTGTTATAATCCAGTCAGCAGGTCAGAATTTTGGAGATGAGAAAGGAATCAGATTTTGGGGCAGCTGAGAAAAAGCCTAAAAAAGTGAAACTGACAATCATAAGGAGAATTACTTGGAGGTGGCATTGAAGGTAAGTGGGGAGAAGTTGAAATGCAAATATGATTTCTTAGATTTGAGTCTTAGCTTCACAGCTGACTTTGTGATTTTCTCATTTATAAAACTGAAAAATATAACAAAAGACCTCTTCCTCATACCTTGCAGGGCTCTACTGAGAATCAAAGGAGACAGTATTGGTAAAAGTCTATTGTAAACCAAAAAAAACTACTACAAGTTTGAGGGATTATGTCCTAACAGATGAAGCAAGAAAAAAAAAAAAAAAAAGCCCTAGTGAACAATGTCTAAAGCAGTGTCTTTACTATGGATTTAGTATGCACTTAGATATGGCAAGTAAAACCAACACTTACCAACTAAAGTCATTTTCTTTATATGTAAGGTATTTATGTTGTATATTTAACCAGCCAAGGTTTTTCCACAGAAGCTCTACTGGAAATCCCTGCTAATAATGGCAGGAAACAAAAACTAATCAGCTGTTAACAATCTGATCAGATTATGCTAATTTAGTTTACAACCAAATGAGGAGGAGGAAAGGAAATGTGGTGGCAGAAGGGGGTGGGTGGGTAGTCTTTTAACAATTAAGGAAGAAAGCAGTAAATCTGATAGAAAATAAACTTCTTAGGCACCAAGGGAATGAAAATGGTGTTGATCTTTGTGTCCACAGATGTGGCTCCAGGGTGTAATCTGTTCCAGCTGCTCAATATCAGGACAGCCACATGGGCAACACCTCAGGGAAGATAAACAGGAAACCTCTTAGGGAGATAAACACAATTGCTGCTGCTAGTTCTTACATGGAAAACCTGCTGATTGTCACTGTTGGATGGAGGAAGTGCTATGGAAATATTCTGAGGCAGAGAGAGCAAAAGACCTGGCCACAAACCCAAGAGGTGATAGGATGCAGACAGACACAGTTTTGCTCATATCAGTTCTCTCAAGGTGGATAAGGATAACCACTGGATTTCCTTAGGTATTAGATTGAGCACATTTAGAAAGCATAAAACAATTGGGAAACTTGAATGTAAAATAACATGTAAATTTGTATAACTTGCACAATTATTAGGTGTAATATGTACAAGCTACCCCTCAAGTTTAGGGAAGATCAGAAATATGAAAGTTTGGAGAGAAAAATGTGTTAGTATATCAGCCAATGGATCAACACACCATTCCATTAGCATCAATAAAAGTCAACCCAACCTTTATGTAAAGAGTATCTTATACTAGCAGACAGGAGGGGAGAAGGGAATAAAACTATCTAATGAGGGGTGCCTGGGTGGCTCAGTGGGTTAAGCCTCTGCCTTTGGCTGGGGTCATGATCTCAGGGTCCTGGGATCGAGCCCTGCATGGGGCTCTCTGCTTGGCAGGGAGCCTGCTTCCCCTTCTCTCTCTGCCTGCCTCTCTGCCTACTTGTGATCTCTCTCTGTCAAATAAATAAAATCTTTAAGAAAAAAAAAACAACTATCTAATGAAAGAAGGTGGAAGAGAACTTGTTTTAAAGATAAATATTTTGGAAGGGGAGACAAGATGGCGGGGAACTAGGAGGATGCTCTGGTTCAACCTGTCCCCTAAAGTGAGCTGATTACCTACCAAGGAACTCCGATCACTCATGAAATCAGCCTGAGACCAAAATTCTACTCGTCAGGATCTCTACGGGGGCAGAAGATGCCAGTGGGCAGGTAAAGCTGAGCGGGAACACCGGACTGGTATCGGAAGATAAACAAAAGGGGGAGGGAGCCACCAGAGGAGACGCATTGGGAAGTAATACCCCAATACGAGAGTGCCCTACGACTGGGGACCAGCATTAACTTGAAGACCGATAAAAAGCACTCAGAAAGAGAAAAGATCGTAGGGTGAAATTGTGGGAATTGGAACTGTTAGGGACAGGGGCTTAAGTCCCCCACGGAAGGCAGACATCCCTGGCGCTGAGCCAGAGAGAGTGCAGCGGAGAAACCAGGTCCTGGTCGCTGAGCTGCGAGGAGACCTCCTAAGGGCGCTTGGCCTGTGGCAGGGGCTGGGACCCTCCTGGAGCAGAAACAGACTTTTGCAGTCCCCATGTGTGTGCTGCACCATGCTAGCAGAGCCTGAGACGTGCTCCACCCCCTACCCTGAGAGAGGCACGCAGGCACCAGAGGAGGACTCTAGGACCCAGAAAGTCTGATCGCCCTCAGCTCTGGCCAGCAGGAAAATCTCTGTGTGCCTTCCCTGCTTGGAAACTCTCTGAGGGTCTGGAGCTGCCCAGACAGCTGCCACTTGTGGTTTTGAGTACAAGCAGGACACACAGGTGTCTCCAGAGATCGCAGCTGGGAACCTGCTCTGCAGCACCCAGAGGGCAACAGACTGGGGCTTCTCTCTGGGAGGGAGGTCTGGGTGCAGTTTGCTTTCCTCTAAACCTCCAAGAACCATCCGGAGCTGCCAAGGGGGGAGAGAAAACAAAGGAACAGACATAAAAACCTCCAGAGAACAAAAGCCTAAAGGCCCGGTTTCCTCAGAGCCCACCCCCTAGAGGGGAGCGGGAGGACTTAACTCAGGAAACACCCCCTGAAAACCCACGAGGCAGGCCCCTCCCCCAGAAAGCCAACCCCCCCGAGAAGACAACAATCACTACTACTTCATAGATACGTTTAAATCTTAATTCGTTCCCATTATTCTGGTTCATTTAAAAAAATTTTTTTAATCTTTTTTATTTTGTTAAATAGATTTTTTTAGCCTATTTACCATCACAGTGAGATGTCCAGTACATCAAATTCCATAATAACCTTCCAACCTGAACTTTTTGATGCATATACCCATGTTTTTCTTTGCTTTTCTATTTTATATTTTTTTTAAATTTCACTTTAGTTTAGATCATTCTTTTCTTTACTTTTATTTACTAATACTCATATAGAGTTAAAATTCAAGGTTATCCCCTTTCCCCAATCAATGCCACCCCTATAGGTAAACCAATTTTTAATCCCCTGATATCTAAAGGAAAGTTCTATCCCTTAAAAAAGATATCAAGATACATCCAGGAAGAAGCAAAATAACCTTCCTCGCCCACATTGAGAATTTACAACCACTCTCCCATCTTTTCTCCTACCAGTATTTTTGTATACTTGTGTTTGTCCTGGTAGTCTATAAATCTTATACTTAGGGTTCTTTTTGACGAGGTTCTTTGTTTGTTTGTTTGTCTGTTTGTTTCTTTGTTTTGCTTCTACATATATATGTACATATTTTTTTTTCTTCTCTTGTCATATACTTTTATCAGTCTTTTTTGTTTGTCTGTATTTGTTTGTATACTCCACAAACCTTAC
>PISX010036012.1:0-12387 GCA_004024625.1 Mellivora capensis | reverse complement strand
TCTGTGTGTCATACTTTTCAGTGCTCTAAAAACATACACGTAAGCCCATTTTTAAAATTCAATAGCTCCTCCTGGAATATTCTGGAGTGGATGACCACCACTCACACCTCACCAGCACATATGAGAGCGCCTGTGATCCTGCTCCTTCCCCAGCACCATTTTTCAGTTTAGCCAATCTGATGATTGAAATGCATTATCATATCTTCCAATGTGTGCAGGTCGCTCTGTCGATGGAAGACTCAGGTAGGAGGCAAAGTGGTTTCAACTTCACTAATCCTAGAAAGCTAAATGGCTAGAGATCACATGCAGCAGAAGCATCCTCTGTGTAGTGAAAGGGACCACAAAAATCCTTCAGGTCTCACTGAACTGGGTTTATTTGCAAAAATATTTGTATTGGACCCTAAACTCCTTCTTTAGCTACTAACATAAATATTAAGAAGGTTTCACTGTAAGCCTGGGAGAAATGCAGAACCATTTGGAAGTTCTTGTCTATTTCAGGGAATGTTCCAAAGTCTGGGGCTTGTGTGTCTCTGGCCCAGAGTTTGGGCAGGACTTCAACTGACCTTTCCAGATTTGAATAGATGACACAGAGGCACAGATGTGCTCAATGCTACAACCCAGGCTGTTGAGTGAGCACTCCAAGGTAAAACTTTCTCAAACCTTAGCATTCACCACAGAAAAAGCAGGGTGGTACACCCTGTATTCTATCATAGGAGATTTTATAATGTATCAGATGAAACACAAGGAAGAGGAAAACAGGAGTGGAATCCATCTCTGTGAGCATCAGTGTCATTACAAGGCATGTAATGGTGCACTTCAGATGTCTGCCCAGCGTAAATACATGGAAACATTGTGCTTTTCTTACAAAAAGATACATATTACACATAAATATGTAGATCAGTGTTTATAACTAAACAAGCAAAATGTTCCAAACATGAAAGCCCCATCTAAATTTTTCCAAAAGCTGCTATATATATCAAATGTTTACTTTCCCCCATGTTTTATTTATGAAAAGCTCCTTTTTCTCCATCACTTGGAAAGCTCAGGGCTTGTTAGCCTGAAAGTTCCTGGCCTAAATTCAGATACATTTTCACCTCCTCTTCTTTGCTTTAATAAAATCCATTCCCAAGTGTGAGGCCTGGTCTGATCTATTTTCTGTCGAGTCACAGTCACCTTGCTCCATGATCCTGGGTGGTGGGCCAGCCAGACCCAGGACCTGCTGCCTGGCACAATTAGAATGCAGCACACTAACAGCCACAGCCCAATACCTTCATTCACCCAATACCCAATTCCTGCTGAAAATCTCCAGCCAGGAGGAAACAAGTACCATCCACTAAGAATCAAAGGCCTGCATTTTGTTCTTTTAGGTTTGGGAACCATCAGAAAGTGATCTTAGTTGGATTCAGCTTGTCATAAACAGGGCAGTGGGGAGGTTTCAAAACTGAAAGTCACACTGGCATCTTTATGGTCTTAGCAACAAAGACCCTTGCAGGGAACAAAGCCTCTTACAATCAGTTTTTCTCCTCCCTTCCTGTTGGCAATTTTATTTTTGCTATGTCTAATTTTATTTCCAAACGGGTTGTTTACATTATCGTGGATCTTAGTGTTTAAAATCTACAAGCTGACATTTATGAATTATATAGAAGTTGTAAGGAATAAGGAAAAGAAACCCGTATCCCATATCCCAACATATCCCAACCTTTCTAAGAAATGCAGTATCATCCACATTTTTGGAGTCGTCTGTATATCCCTCCCCCGACCATCAGTCCTGTTCGCTATTCTCAGTGTTTTCTTTATATTTTTACCAAAGTAAATGCATTGCTAAATAATATTTGATTTTGTGTACTTTTGAAACGAGAACAAATGCAAACATCCTGTACAATTTTTCTGCAAGTCACTCTTATCTCTTCCTCAGTAGCATGTCTACGTAATTTAAACTTATGATGCTTTGCTATAGTTCACTGTAACTTGAGCACAATACTGCAGAGCACACATCTTCCACTCGATGGCATTGGGTTGGTCCCCGTTTTTTATTACTACAAAATGTCGGGTTTTCTCTAGCTCTAGCAGCAGAATCACTCTTTCAAAAGGCCTGCTCTCTTCAGCCTGGACCAGGTCATGTTAAAGCATTTTTCCAAAGCAATGGCTCTAATTCACAGCCCCACCACAGACAGAGCCCATGGGCAGAGGCATGACATCATCACACAGATAGCTTTCCATGATGTCAGCAAAACACTCCATACCCAAGACATCCTCAGAACTGAAGCTACTTTCTAGACACCGATGTGAATGTTGAGAAACATGGGCTCTCGGGTAGCAGTTAGCTGCAAGTCTGGGAGAAATGTGGACTAATTTGGAAGTTCTTACCTCCTTAAAGGAGTGTTCTCAGAAAGAAAGGAGAAATGGGGAGGAACACCTAATATTTCTAGAAATAATGGGTGAAATCTTATCAAATTTGATGGCAACCCTTAATTATAGAATCAATACTTACCTGCAGTAAGATAAAAACAAGCAGATCTGCTCTTAGATACATCACAGTCACACCATGGAAAATCAAAGGAGAAAATTTGAAATTGCAAGACAAAAACGCCCCTTCATATACAGAGGACCGCATTAGATTAACCACTGACTTCCAATCACAACCAATGGGGAAAGGCCCTGAAATGACATTAGTCAAAAAGCTGAAAGAGAAAAAATTATCCAGGTGCCTGGGTGGCTCATTCTGTTGGGCATTTGACTCTTCATTTCAGCTCAGGTCATGATCTCAGGGTCCTGGGATCAAGCCCCATGTCAGGCGCCCGGCTCAGTGGGGGGGGGGGTCTTTCCCCTCTCCATATGCCCCTCCCCCTGCTCGTGCACACATGCACACACTCTCTCTCTCTTTAAAATAAATAAGTAAATCTTTTACAAAATTGTCAACCCAGAATTCCATACCTCGCAAATCTGTCTTTCAAAAATGAAGGCAAAATAAAGATATTCCCAGATAGACAAGCTTACATGAATTACTAAAGGACATCTTTGAACTGAAAAAAAAAAAAAAGCAAAAACAAACAAAACGAAAACTTGATTCCAAGATTTGAACATGCTGGATTTGTTAAGAAATGTGCATGAGCATATGGATGTATGCCTATACAGAATGTTGTGAAAGTGTTTCTGCAGTTTACTCTTTGCTCATCTCAGAAGGAAAAACACTAGAAAGGACTAAGAAACATACCTGGGAGGTTTAACTATTTCACTTTGTTTTGTACTTCCTAAGCCTTATAAATTTTGAATAATCATTAATTTTCTAAGTCCCTCTAGCTGAAGTTAGTGAAAATTAATTGAAATAAAACATCTTAAGATGTTTTTAAATGCACATGGCTAAAGCACAAAATAAATTTGAGTTTCTTTTGTACTAGGGTGATGGAAGGCAATAACATACTATGTGTGGGGAGACTGGAGATGCAGCCAGAGGACAAAAGTCCCTGGGAATTAACCAAAATTCCAAGGACAACTCCAGATATTTAAAAGCCATGAAACTGATGGGAGCACAACTGGAGATCTCAAAGGGAACAGGTATTCTCTGAGCTCAACGCAGGATGAAAGGCAAATTGACAAAGGTCTGTCTCTAGCATGGTGAGAGGGTAGGAGTATCAGGCCTGGAAGGGTGGAGGGATGACGGAGCTACAGGGCTGATGGTGGAAAAGGGATGTGGTCTTGTGTACCTTATCTGCCCTCAAGGGCCCTTTGTGACCAGACCACAGCTCTGTGATGTGGGCATGGGGCTTGTGTCTGCACGTGCACACTTAGGGCTCATTTGGCTGAGGGCAGCAGTACGATTGGTCACTAACTTCCAGGACTCAGTTACCTGAGGGCAGCAGTGCGATCAGACACTAATTCTTTTCAGAAGAAAGATATGGAGAATTATCTCTTCCCTCAGAAATTCTTTACTGATGGTTGGCTGAGCTCCAGTCCCACTATCTGGGCAGTTAATGCCATCCTTGCTTTCATATGTGGACTGGGGCTCTTTGTCCTCTTACTTTCCTATTTCCAGCCTGATCTGTCCTCACCACAATGAAAGAAACACAGGAAGAGCAGGAAGGTAAGGATCCCTCAGCCCAGACCCAAGAGAGTGTGATTCTACCTTATTTTCTATTATACTATCCACTTTTCCAAGTCACTGGAGAGACTCCTGAGATGGGATAGAACAGAATTGTCAGGAGAGAGTAGACCACCATCCATCCAGGACAAGCCAGACTGAGCAGGGACACGAGGATATCTCCCCGAAGATCTTGGACCAGAGTCCATGTGTGGTGTAGGGGTCCAAGACAGCGTCCCAAACGCAGTGACCAGTGGCCGAGGACTGGAGGTTAAGAGCTGCCTCTCTAGCGGAGGTCAGGCCCCTGAGCACTGGGTCACCTGCTGCTGGGGCGGGGATCCAAGCCTCCCCATGTTCTCTTATCTCAGTACCAAGCAAAGACACAGAGAAGGAGAAAAAAAAAAAAAGAAAAAAAAGAAAAACCAGACTCTGAAAGGTGAGCGTCCACCACTCACCTATGTGTGCCCCAGTTACACTGCCCCCCCCGCTCTGAGGGCCCAGCCCCACTGTCTCCAGGACACCAGGGCCAGAGCCCAACCCTCAGGAAACAGAGCCCTGGGTGGGAGATTGGGGGCTCCTGGGAGGAAGAGTGGAATCTGGAGGCTTCCCAGATTCTGAGCCAGAACAAAGCCTTGAGGGGCTAGAAAAGGGTATTGCTCAGCAGGGGCTCCAGGGCCTGGACTGGGGGCAGGACTCCCACTGTGGACAAGCTGTTCATCTCTGCTCAGATTCCTCTGTGTGGCCACATGGTCCTTCCTCCACCAGCAAGGTCATGAATGAGGAAGAACTTTGGAAAAGACAAAGCGATCCCCATCATGAACCCTGTAATTACCGTGTGGGCATGTGGCTTTGTACAGTGCAGTTTGGGGTTCCCAAGTCCAATCCCTCAAAGGTCTCCCCTAAAGAGACATTGTACCCAGCCCCCTGTATGACACCTGGGCCCCGCTTTCCGCTGTGACCAAGTGTCCTGCTTCCAGTTTTCAGAGATTTCCTGGAAGAGCTGGAAGAGGTTCAGGACCTGTTCTCCCTTCTGCAAAGGTAAAGAATCTGCCCCCTTCTTCCCTGGCTGGACCTCACTTAGTCTATGGTGTGATCCCCGGGCTCCAGGGAATGGCCTCTCGGGCTGTTTGGGGTGGCTGGGAGGAACTGTGGGGACAGACTGACCAAAGCCCCGAGCTGAGGAAGAGCAGGAGCATTGTGACATGGGTGTGCAGTGTGGAGCGCCGTGGGGTCCCCTCCTGGCCCAGGCTGCTGCAGTGGCAGCTCATGCCTCCTGTCTCCCTTCCTGATGAGGGTCTCTGACCAGGGCAGCTCTCACCAGTTCTTACGTCAAGCAGACCCTATGCAGATGCACCGAGCGGCACCAGCTGGAGCCTGTCAGCCATGCAGGGAGACTGTGGAAGATTCTGCTCGTGCCATGGCCCCATCACCTGCCCAAACTCTGCTTATGGGGTCCCCTCAGCCTCTGGCCTCCCCGCTGGCAGCAGAACCAATGACATCCTCAATTTCTGTCGGTTCACACTCCTCCCTGAGTACTTCCTCCCCCTGGATAGTTTTCACACCAGTCACTGGCTCTCCCCCATTCCCCGCCATGTCTCCCTCCTTTGGAGGCCTTCCCTTGGCCTCTGACAGCCTCCTTGGCCCCAGATCATCCAGGATCTCCTTTGAATCTCCCTCAGTGTGACTCAAGGGCACCCCTGCCGTGCCCCATATCACAGAGCTTGGCTACACACAAGCCTTGGTCAGCTGACAGACAGCTTCTCCTGTCCTAGACATCTCAGGCCTGGGCCATTCACTCTGCCCCATTTTGGCCATGTCCTGGTGGCAGGCAGCTGCCAAAGCCTGGAACCTGTCCACCTCAACACGCTTGGAGTCCCATCAAATGCCTCTGTCCCATGGCCCACCAGAGGCCTTTTTCTGGGGAGACCCCACACACAGACAGGGAGATACTAGATCCCCCCTCTCATCAACTGGGACGTCCAGAAGCTTCTGGAGATACTCATCACCAAGAGAACAGAACTGAAGTTTTGAAAGGAGAAGGCAAAGAAGGAAAGGTTAAACTAACAGCTGACCTCTTTCAGGAGAATGTTCAAGACCCCAGGTGACTGGCAGGACACCATGGGCTGCCCATCCTTCTGGAGCGTGAGGGGCAAAGCAAAATAGCTGCTCAGTCCTGAGAAGCCCCCACATCCCAAGATTCCAGTGGACCATTTGGAGCAGAAATGCAGCCAGTTCTTCTGGGGTCTCCTCTTTGTACACAGTGACTCCCTAGTGACCACTGTCAGGGTGACCGATCCACCACTGGTGTTCCCATCAGTCATAGTCAATGAGCTCTCTAATGCCTTGCTGCTCCAGATTCAAGTCAATGTGGCTCCCTGCCTCCTACTGACCCAGGACTTACATGACACTTTGGCCCCTCCCCAACCCTTGGCCCTGAGCTTGCCCCAGTCCCTTCCCCTGCCTCTGGCTTGGCCCAGCCCCTCCCTCTGACTCAGCCCCAGCCCCTCTCTCTGGACCAAGCCCAGCCCCCGCCTCTGGATCAGCCCCAGACCCACCCTCTGGACCAGACCCAGCTCCCACCTCTAGCTCAGCCCCAGACACAAGCCCGCCTTGCACTTTCTGTCCCAGTGGGACCACCTTCTCTGCCTCCGGAAATGGGGACCTATGAGGTGTCTTTCCCTGTATCCCAGAAGACCTAGTCTTTCATGTCAACTGTCATTCAAAACCTGGAATGTCACTTTCTGAAGAAGCAACTAGAAAGCAGCAAGGTACCCACTGTGGTGAAAAAATATCAGGAAGTCTTTAGCCAAGGTCCTCCTGACCTTCCAAAGGGTGGCCAGGCCCCCAAAGGCCAAGGGTCAGTCTCTATCCTTCCTGGGGACTTGACAAACTCCGCACTTCAGGAGCAACTGGAGTGGCACATTTGGAAGAGGTTCATGAAGCAAGAAGAGGGTCTACCCCACAGGATCCAGCTATGCCTGAAGACACATCCTCACCTTGAGTTCCAGAAGGTGCCCCAGGCACATGGCTGGCACAGTCCCATGCCCAAGCCTGAGTCTATGGATGAAATCTGCCAAGCCACACAGAAGACTGGGTGGGTCCAAGTACCCATGAAGGACTGTGCCAGAAAATAGCCAGGGCAAGCATTCAAGGTCCACGGAAGGGAGGATCTGGAAAGATCTACACAGGGGCACAACGAGCTCTCCAGGGAAGGATCCAGGAAGAAATCGTGAGGAGTCAGACACAGACTTAAAACTCTCTACAAGCAGCGCAGATGGGAAGCGCCCAGAGAAGGACCTGAGAGCCCATTTCAGGAAGTTGGGGCAGTTCAGAGAGGGTCTGATCCCTTTGGGTGTTCATCCTTCCCAGATCGCTGCCCACCAAGCCTTGGACCTTCCCAAAAAGCCAAGCCCTCATGGGAAATCTGGAAAGTCGGCACTTTCCAAGGGATGGGAACCCTGCATGACCACCTCCCATGATTTTTCCATCCTCAAAATATACACTCAGCGGATCCTATAAGCAAGTATCATAAGGCTTGGGGTGAATCACCAGTGGGGCCTCCCCCTCAAGGTTCTCAAGCCTATAAACCTTTTCAAGTTGAAGAAGGGCTTCCTCCTCTCCCGGTCCTCCCCTCCCCGCTCTGCCACCTGCATATCAAAGGCCAGCTCGGGGACCAAGTTCATGGGAAATCCTCCTCAGCCCTATCAAGGAGAGGTGATGAAAGAGTCTTATCCCACCTCGGGGGGGGGGGTCCCCTTGGTACTTCCCAGCCTACATGTGAGGAAATCCAGCAGGCTCTGGAAGGGACCTCACCTGGTAGTGGCCCTCCAGCTGGACAGGGGACCAGGCCACCTTCTTGGACCTTCACATACACCTTTGTGGGCAGAATATGGCACAGTGAGACTGCCTCAAGGACTCTTACGAACAGCACCTTGGAGTCAAGTCCAAGTCCAGCAATGGCCATGAAGAAGCCAAGGAGTGTGAATGGGGGTCGGGGCTCATGGGACGTGGCAGGGCTAGAGCTCAACTTAGAGTCCCAGGATTTGAGTGCCAAAGAGCCCGGGGTGGCTGGGGAGGTCGAGGAGGTTCCTGCCTGGGGAGTCACCTTAGTGACATGTGCTGGCCAACAACCAAGGCCTCTGTGGCGATCTGAGAAGATCAGGTTCTTCAGGAAAAAGCGACAGCGCCCTGCAACCTACAAACTTGGTCACCCAAGACCCAGAAGAGCTACGCCTTGGGGCACGGCACAGGGGGTCAGAGCCCCGGAAGGTGATGGAGTCAGAGAACAGGCCTCATGATGCCACACACATCGTCCTCCTTCAAGACTGTGAAACTGGGGTCCTCCTTCGAGACTGTGCCATTGAGAATCTCCTTCAAGACTGTCAGTCCAATGTGTTCCTCGGTGCCGATGTCTTGGCTTCTCAGGGATCTCTGTCGGGCTTCCAGAGCAGGTCCAGTGAAGACACATCTACTTTCCAGGTGCTGCATGGCCAAAGATCCCATGGCCAGAGCCCCCACAGACAGCCAGGACTCCTGGGACTGTGGCACCAATGTAAGACTCTGAGCAGGTCATGTGTCCCCCTGAGGAGAGAGAGAACTCCAGGAGGTCCCCCTAGAGAGCCTGCCAACGAGTTGTCAGAACTGAAGCTCCTCCAGATCAGTGAGGTGAGAGGCCACGTCCAGAGCCAAGAGTCAGTAGAGGCCTCGGGAAGCAAGGCCTGTGAGATCTTGCTGAATAAGGAGGAGGCTCCTCTGGAAAACTACTTCAGGAGAAGGATGACGCACTTGCTCCAGAGGTTCTTTCCCAGTAGAGGCAAAGGACTGGAAGATTCCCTTCAAAAGGGCAAGCCTTCATCATCCCAGGTCCGGGGACAAGTCATGGGCAAGTCAGCCATGGACAGCACTTCTACCAAGGCTCAGGTGGTCGTGACCTCTCTGGGGAAGATCCTAGAGGAGAAAATGGTGCCTTACCAGGGACTCAGGCTCCCGGAGTTCAGCTGGTGCAAAAAGGATCTCCAGGCTTCAGCAGACCCCAATGTCTGCTACCACAGGGTCCTCTCCTACCATGAGCGGAGGAGAGTGATGAGGGAGACAGCCAGTCCACAGGGCACCCCTAGGGGCCACAGCTATGCCAACAAGAACGAGTGGATCAGGTGGCCCTTCCCCACCAGGGTACCAGGGTGCACAGGCAGACCCTGCCAGTATGAGTCTCTGGTGCTGGGACCTTCAGGCCGCACCCTGCACCCCCACTGCCCCAAGCACTGCCTCTTTCAAAGATACATCTCACCTGGCCAGCCACTGTGTGCTTCTCATGCCTTATGAGTGTCCAGACATGTGGTGTTTCCAGCAGTATCTGGAGAGATGGATACCAGCCCTCAGTGCAGGAAGCACATCTGTGTGCAAGGAGGAGCCTCTCCACTCACAATTGGTCACTCGGTTTAATGGTCCTCTTAGGCATCACACATATCAGGCTGTCAGGGTAAACACTTCTTCCAGCAGTGACTGGAACCCACTCACACTGTGTTTTAATTTTAAAAATATGGAAACTGGGAGAATAAAATAACAGAACATGAAAATGTATGCACAAGCACATTTTGAAATAGACTGGATATTTTAAAAACTTACTTAGAAATTCAGGAGAGTGATGTCAGCAAAATGACACACACGAAAACTCCAGGCCTGTTCCCTCCACAGAAACACCAAATGCACAACTATAGACTGACCAAAATAAAATATGGGAACTGTGGGAACCGGGAAAGAGTGACAGCAACCAAGTGAGTGTCTGGCCAAGAATGAGCCACATGTGGCAGGGCAGGAAATTCCATGACCGTGCTGGGCAGAACAGCTTGAGCAGAGTAGTCGCCACAAGCTAGTCCCCTTTACAAACCAGGGAGAGTAGAGTGGACTAATCTGCTACCCTTTGATTTCTAACCTGTCTAGAGGATACCTGAGGGACAGGTCTTAGGACACCCAAGACAGAGTTCAGACAACCAAAAGTGCCTCACAGCTCAAAAGGGGGGAAATCACTGAAAGCAGCAGGTACGACTTGTGAAAACTGTCCTAAAGGTAAATACAGACACAGACATCTGGGGCAAGTGATTACTGCTTGAGGAATACAATGGAACAGCTAACATCCCTAAACTGAGCAAGGGTGTGAGCCTTACAGAGAGGAAGACGTTAAAGGTAACCATACCAATGGGAGACCTGGGAAGGGAGCATGTGCACAGATGTAGGGACAACACAGGCATCAGAAAAGTGCATGCCAAGCTAATTAGCGAGGGTGATCCCTGCATGAAGCCAGCATGCAAAGCCTGGGAGAGAGAGCTCTGGATATTTAATATCCCTGGATATTTAATATCCAGTTTTCAATAAAAGATCACAAGCCATACAAAGAAGAAGTAAAATGTGGCTCATTCAGAGGAACAAAATACATCTCCAGAAACCATCCCTAAAGAAACATTGGCTTTCGACTTACTAGAGAAAGGCTTTAAAACAATTGCCTTAAATATGCTATAAAGGCTAAAGGAGAACATGGACAAAATAAATAAAGGAAATCAAGAAAATATATGAGCAAAATAAGAATATCTACAAAGAATTTGGAATTATTAGAAACAATCAAATGCAGGGGAGCCTGGGTGGCTCAGTGAGTTAAAGCCTCTGCCTTCGGCTCAGGTCATGATCCCCGGGTCCTGGGATCGAGCCCTGCATTGGGCTCTCTGCTCAGCAAGGAGCCTGCTTCCCCCTCTCTCTGCCTGTCTCTCTGGCTACTTGTGATCTTGGTTTGTCGAATAAATAATTAAAACCTTTAAAAAAAGGAATCAATTACATGGAAATTTTGGAGATGAAAAATACAAAACTGGATTGAAAAAAATCATTTGTGGGGTTCAATAGCAGAGGCAAACATAAAGAAAGGCTCAGCAAATTTGAATACAGGTCCTTTGAAACTACTGAGACTGAAGAGTAAAATGAGAAAAAAGAAAGAACAGTGAACAGACCCTGAGAGACTTACGATGGGAGAACATCAAGCTGACCGATATATAGACATTATTGGACATGCTGAGGAGAAATGACAGAGAAAAAGGCAGAGAAGTTATTGCAAGAAATAATGGCCATGCATTTCACTTGTCTGAGGAAAGTCATGGATATAGCAATACAAGCTTAACAAATGCCAAGTAGGATAAACACAAACAGACCACACCAAAAGAAGAGAGACTCATCACATACAGGGCAACCTCTGTAAAATTATCAGTGGATTCCTCAGGCAAAAAGGCAGTTCAGGGAGAATTCAACTTTAGGCAAATGTCCGGCAAAAATTAATGAGAAAGAAAGACATTCCCAGACCAATAACAGAAACCAAGAATGTCCATAATCACTAGACCTGCCACACAACAAATGTTAAAGAGAGTCTATCAAGTTGGAATTAAGGATGCTAGATGGCAACTCAAAGCCATATGAAAATACCAGTTTCTCCAGGAGAGACAAGTACATGGACAAATACAAAACTAGCAAAGTATTTTTGTATTTTTGGATTGTTACTCCTTTCCACTTTTATTGAGAAATTACTGACATACATTATAACTCCACTTTTTATTCTTCTACAAGATTAACAGCAAATAGCCATAAGTATATATTTAAGTATATATAATACTTATAAATCTATGTTACTAAGTACAAAATATATAAAGATATAATTTGTGACATCAAAAAGGTAAAGTATGGATGAATAAATAAATAAATAGATAAGTTGTGGGTAGAAGAGCTAAAGGAAGGGTTTTTTATGCAGTAAAGTTAAATATCAGGAAAAACAGGTTATCATAACTTTAAGATGTTACATGCAATCCTCCATAGAAATCACCAAGATTATATTTATAGAAATTACAGAAAAGGAAATGAAAATTAAATCAAAATGTATAAATCAAAGTGAGCAAAAAAAATAAATACAAAAGAAGACAATAAAGGAGGAACAAAACATTTAAGACATAAAGACAACAAATAACAAAATGCCAATAGTAGGCCATCCTACCAGTAACCACTTTAAATGTAAGTGAATTAAGTTCCCCAATCAAAAGACCTGTATTGGAGGAATGATACCAAAAAACTAAAACAAAAATCTAAACAGAACAAAACAAAAAAATCCCAGTATCCAACTTTATTCTATCTATAACGCACTCATTTCTGCTGTAAGGACACAAAAGTAGATTTGGAAGTAAAGAGTATAGACAAAGTTATTCCGTGCAATTAGTAAACAGAACACCACGGTTGGGTATACTAATATCAGACAAAACAGACTAAGGCAAGAAGTGTTTCAA
>PISX010036011.1:0-12390 GCA_004024625.1 Mellivora capensis | reverse complement strand
GGGGGGGGGGGGGGATGAATGTGGACAGCACACTTGGGGAGACAGGCAAGCTCCCTTGAGGAAGTGGCCTTTATTCAAAGATCTTAAAGGATGAAGATGTTGCCCAGGAGAAGAGCAAGAAGAGTGCTCTGGGCAGGGAGAACAGCATGTGCAAAGGTCCTGAGGTGGGAGATAACGAATCTCTTATGCAAGAGCTGATACAATGCATGTGGCTGAAGAACAGCCCATGGGGCTGCTGAAGTTGGTTGGGGCCACGCTGCAAAGGACATTGTGAATCAAGGCAAAGGTTTTAAACCTTAACCTGGGAATAATGGAAAGCCTCTGGAGGGCCGTAAGCACATGAGGGAGGTGCTTCTCCTGGTTTTAGAAGGTCTTTGCGGCCATGGACGGACGATGAGTTGGGAGGGCCGTGACAGGAGCCAGTGGAGATCCCTTCATAATGAGGTCAGATGAATGGGAAATCTGATACCATTTCCCGAGCAGGAGAGAAAGGGCTGCCACTGGCATGTGGGGAACAGCGAACCTGTAGCTGTGCACCTAGGTGCTGAAAACAGTCACCTAAAACACCGACAGGAAGCCCGGGAGAAGGGGACCCACAGGGGCATTGTCTCCACCTCCCCTCTCTCTGCTCCTCGCGATTGCACTTGACTCTTCAGCCATAAGTGGTGCATGGCTGGAGGCCCCCCCTAAGCCCCCCTGCCCTTCGTCCATGGGAGCGGAATCAGAGCCAGGCCTGGGGCTGATGTCCCAGCTTCTCTTGCTCACATCTCACTGGTCTGGAATTTACGCTGCTTGTTGTTATTATAAACAAGGCTGAAATAAAGACCCTTTCAGATCCTTTATTATTTCCTTGGCATGAACGGATGAAAATGGAACTCGTGGGTAAAAGAAACACATGATTCACAGTTCTGGATGGATCTTACCAACTTGTCCTTGAGAAAATAGTAAAAAGAATTCAAGGCAGGCTGGTTTTCTCATTACTGCTGTATGACACTATACTGTGTATGTGAAAAAAACACCTAGCCCCAGATGCCCCTGCATGCACTTGGAAGTCATAACACCTTCTCAGTCAGGTGCCGAGTCTCTCCTCCCGGTGCCCAGGCAGCAATTCCACTAATGCAGCTGGCTGTCCCTGAGACAGAATAAAGATTACTAAGGCAGAAAAAAAAAAAAACATCATTTCTGTTAATCTTTTTTAAAGGCAGCTTCTTGAGACTCTCTGAACAGGGCTAATTTCCATTTTTTGAGAACTCAATAACCTTCTCCAATACCGAGAAGAAAATCCCACCCCAAAAAAAAACTCCTTGGGGGTCTCTTCTCAGATCTCTGCAAAGATTTAATGGCCGAGCAGAAGCAAGGTCTTCAGCTACTTGAACGGTTTACCTGCTTTGCCTCCAATGAAGCCACAAGCCACCGAGTCTGTCCCAACACCCACAGGAGCATCTCTTGGTGATCCCGTGTGTTGGCTTTTCCTTTTTCCAAAGTTGTTCAATTAGTCACGGAGTTGGATTCAAAACATCGCCGATGGGTCTCGTCCTTTAACAAACAGTCATGATGATTTTCCGTGTTGGCATTTGTTCCGGAAATAGTCGGAGCTGCAACCATCCCAAAGCCCAGGGACCCCAGTTTTCCAAACTAAGTTCCCTCTGGGAAGCGCAGGCGTCTTTTCCTGACCCTCTCTCCCGGTGGACTGTGGCTTCCCAGTATTTCCTCCTGGGTCTTCCGCCTCCCGGGAAGGCTACCCAAAGGCCTGGGGTAGCCGCTATTCATGGGCTGCTCTGACCTCATCCCGCCTCACTTCGCCTTCTGCAAACCCAAGGCACCCCCAGCCTGTCTCTGACTTGTGCACTCCTGGGTCTCCCACAAAAACAAGCTTTGCGGGGACCCTCCAGCGAGAGTGTCGTTTCCAGCAGGTCTTGAGAGCCGTCTCGGTCACAGTGGAGAGGGATCCCCTGATTGGGTGCGGGGGGTGGGGTGTGTGTGTGCACAGAGCGGGCTGAAAAGAGCCGGGCTTGCCGACAAGCCCCACATGGCCCTGGGCCTCTGAGGGCTGCAGACACTGCGCTGAAGGCTGCGATTCCAGTATATTCTGATGAGAAGACAGAGCCTGGGAGTGGAGATGTGTTATGGCGTGGGGCTTCTGGAGAGATGCCGCGCTGTGGGGAGAAAGTCCACTGCCGTCCCGCCCCACCGCGGCTCGGACAAGGTCTGCAGCACCTGCTCGGGCCCCTGGGCCACAAACTTGGGTGTCCACCACCACCGCCAGGTCCACTGCCTCGATTCCACAGTGCCTATTTAAACTCCCTTGCAGGAGACCCTTTGGGAACCCATCTCATTTCTTTTCTCAGCCGAGTCGGAGTTCGCTGGCCTCAGGGAGGGGTGGAGGTTCCTGCGAGGTGAAGCCTTCCCAAGGGTGGCAGGTGGGACAGGTCTCTCTATCGAGAAGGTTCTGTGAGGATCCCACTCAGGATGCCAGGGAGGCTGCCATATATGGATTAATATTATCCCAAGGAGGAAAGAAAAGGAAATTTGAATAACCCAGACAGCCCCTGCGGAAACCTGAGCCACCCCACACGCAATCTGTCAGGAGTAGGAGGAAAGACAAGGTCAAGACAGAGAATTCTTTTAAGGAAACAAGAACCTTCCCCAGTAGAGATTCCGATCTTGAGTCTTTGAAACCCTAAAAGTGTCCATACTCTTACCACGATGAGTGACCTCTTCATCTGAAAAGCCAGGAAGCAGGAAGCCGGGGACTCCAGACACTAAGGCGTCTCTCCCGTGCCCTATCCCCTGCAGTTGTCTTCCAGAACATTCGGGCTCTGTGCTCGAGTGGAGCACAGATCAGAGCCTGACTCACCTGAAGAGCTGGGGCAAGACTTGAGCGTAGGCAGCCAATGCTGGGGCTTCCATCCCCATAGGACATCCCTGCCAGAGCACTCGCCCTTGGGAGACACCTGATCTCCATCCTGCTCCCCCCATCAACTTGCTGCCTCTTTGGCTGGACGGACAATTTTGCTCTCCCTGGGGAAGGTCAGGGCTGAGCCAGCCGGCCCTGGCACTTATCAGGACCTCGGGGAGAATGAACTGTCTGCAGAGCTCAGGGGGCAAGTTGGAAATCGTGGCCCCTGAGCTGTGTCAAGCAGCCAGGCTGCCAGCCGTGTCCACACGCCACGAGTGAGGCTGAGCTGCGGGCACCTCTCTAGTTCCAGGCACAGGGCCAGGTGGGCTCCCGGGCCATTGACCCACCAAACAGGGCAAAACAGGAACAGTGGGTGCCAGCGGCATGCAGGGCACACCGTCTCCACAGAGTCGGGGCCCTGTGTCTCCACTTGAAAGCCTTGCACAGTGAACCAAGGCCCAGGAGTCCCACAGCTCAGTGCCCAGCACAACCTTCCGTTCCCGAGACAGGGAGTCCACCGCTGGGCCAGCCTTGCCCACATTCATCCGAGGCGGTGCAGGGTGGGGGCGAAGAGGCCCAGCTTCACCATTAGTCGGACCAGGTTCAAATCCTGACTTTGGGCAAAGTGAAAGCAAGTCCCCTAGCGTCTCAGCCCATTTCCCTATCTGTAAAATCATCACCTCCTCTCAGAACTGTTGTCTGCATTAAAGGAGACACAGGAGGCCATGACTCAGCACGGGGCTTGGCACGAAGCTAGGCTGGATAAGCAGCACGGGGCCATCATTCACCTACTCATACAAGCTTATCTCAGGCACACGCTAGGCAGCAGGCACTGGGCTAGGGGCTAGAATATGGGAAAATCAAACACATAAACAATGATGCTAAGCATGCATAAGCCTGGATATTGTGCAAATTGGAGAAAACGTGGAACTCGGGCTGGGAAAGGAAATCAAGGAAAGCTTCTGAGAAGAGGTGGCGGTGGTGAATCAGGAAAAGAAAGGGTGTGCACAGGTGTGGGGAAGGGCATGGCCGGCAGAGGGAGCAGGGTCTCCTGAAGCCAGGGCCACGAGGGTGCTGTGCTGGGACCCACAGGCCAGCAGCCCTCGCAGCTGTGTGACATGACCACAGCCAGATGCTTTCCCAGAGACGCTGAAGGCAATCGATGTGTCTGTGCATATGATTTCTGATAGAAGCACACATGTAATGCTATTAGGTTCAAATGCTTCCAAGCAGGAGCCTCACAGAGGAAGTATTTGCTGACAGTGAACATCTGTGGCCTAGAGGAATCCAGACTGGTGACGGGAATGTGGTTTCAAATTTAATAACATTTTTACCTACTTGTGGATGGGTTTCTGTGAAGCCCTGGGGCCTCCAGAGCCAGGCTAATTTGCACACAGCAGAGACACACAGGTGTGTTTTCACTCAGAGCGGGAGATAATAAATAGAGGAGGATGAAAATTCTAATTGGATAAAGGTATTTTGACTGCAGGAGAAAACAAAAATAAAAACCCTTATGAATTCCCCAGCTTAGCGGGTGGTGGGGCAACGCACCCAGCCGGAGCGCCCGGCCAATCACTCAGGGTAACTGACAGGCGGATGTTTCAATGAGTCATCTTGGCAACGGCAGGGTCAAGACTAGAGGTTGGGAGATGCTCTTTAATTTAATAAACCATCTGTAAGAACGGCAAGGTTTTCAGCTCGGCGTCTTTGGTCTCCCTCTATAAATACTGCTACCTGAAGGTACGGCACATCTCTAATTAAAATCTAAATTGCATTCGAGACATTTCCATCCAGAGAAAGTCCTTCCGTTCGGCAGAGCTCTAGACCTCTGAATCGCAAGTTAATACGTGAAAGCCCTTACCTCTTGCTTCCCCGATGCACCATTTTCCATGGCCACCAGGATGCCTGCGACCTTGCTATGAATGTAAGTAGCCTCATTTCTCCTCCCGGCAGATACAACAACTGACACTTCATACAAAATAGTCAGGATTCTTCAAAGGATTCATCCCATCGGCAGCATGACAACAGCCTGGCCATCCCCTGGATTTTTAGACATGGCTCTTCCACGTCGGAGATTGGGGGGATGCTTGGTCTACGTTTCGAACCCTAACTGTGGGCCTTGGCTGTCCACCCCAGCAGTGCTCACCCTGCATGCACGTTACCAATCACCCGGGAAAGATTCGAGGACCCCGAGGAGATGCAGCAACTTGAATGTCCCGAACGGTCTGGCCTGATGTGGATGGTTGTGCTGTATTTATGTGAGTGAGAAGGGGGCATCTGGGAAAGCCAGGGGGAAGGATATATAAGACTTCTTTCACTATTCTGCATCTTTGGCATAAGTCTGAAATTATTTCAAAAAGGAGAAGTAGAAAAAAAAGAAGAAAGTAATCGGGGTGGGGGGCAGATCTCCCAGGAGGCCTTGGGTCTCCCCTCAGCCCAATTGCATCAAGTCTCTGGGTGTGGAGGCTGGTCTTCCCAGTGACTATGGCGTATAGTTTGTGGGAGTGAGGTTGGAGGTGCAGAAACTGAGGTGGACCCCCCACCTTGATCACGTTCCGCTTGTGACTTCAGGCAGGACACTTACTCTCCCTGTCCCTCGGCAGCCTGATCTATGTGATGGAGATACCTGGCTGTCCCTGAGAGGTGGAGGGAGAGTGCAGAGAGAAACACTTCCTAAAATGCAGAACAAGGGAGACCCGCAGTGCCAGGAAGGCATTCCCTCTGAAGAGCAGCCCAGGTGATGTACACAACACAGTGAGATGTTGGTCAATTAGTGCGCGGTGGCCTCATGGTCCCAAAGTGAGCCCTTCCACTGTGCCCACAGCTTCCTCTCCATCAGCCTTCTCAAGCCAGCCTCTCCCCATGTCTGTCGTGACAAGAACATCCGTGCACGGGCCTCACACCAGTAGGTTCTGCTGCCTTGGCTCTTTCCTTTTTATTTTGACTTCTGGCCCAAAGGAGAAATGGTCCTGTCCGCTTACTAAAAAGAACAATCTCCTATTGGTTCTTGCCCTCGTCTACACTGCTGTGTCTCAAACTGCGGTGTGCACAGGCATCAGTGGAAGAGCCTGTGGACACACATGTGCCCAGGAATGATCACAGCAGCACGAGTCACTGTCACCCAAAGGTAGAACTAACCCAAATGGCCATCGACTCACGAACAGTAAACGACAAGTGATTCTTCCATATAACAGAGCACTACACGGCCATGGGAAATGAAGTCATGACACATGCTACAACACGGACAAACCTTGAGAAAATTGTGCTAAGTGAAAAAAAAGTCAGACAGAAGAGGCTACATAGGGTATGATTTAATTTATATGACAGGCGAATCCATAAAGACAGAAAGTGGATTAGTGGTTGCATAGGGCTGGGGGGATAGGAGGTGACAGCTAAAGGGTATAAGGTTCCTTTTGGTAATCATGAAAATATTTTAAAAATTGATTGTGGTGATGATTCCACAAATACATGAATAACTAAACACTGCTGAATTTTGTATTTTAAATGGGTGAATTATATGGCCTATGAATTACATCTTATAAAGCTACTTAAAATTTTTTTTAATATATGTAATTTTTTTTGAGAGAGAACATGTGCGTGAGTGGGGGTGGGGCAGAGGGAGAGAGATAATCTTTTTTTTTTTTTAAGATTTATTTTTTATTTGACAGACAGAGATCACAAGTAGGCAGAGAAGCAGGCAGAGAGAGAGGGGGAAGCAGGCTCCATGTTGAGCAGAGAGCCTGATGTGGGGCTTGATCCCAGGACCCTGGGATCATGACCTGAGCTGAAGGCAGAAGCTTTAACCCACTGAGCCAGCCAGGCCCCCCAGAGAGAAAGAAAATCTTAAGCAGACTCCTTGCTCAGTGTGGAGCCTGGTGTGGGGCTTGACCTCATGACCCAGAAATCATGACCTGAACCAAAATCAAGAGTTGGAAACACAACTGACTGAGCCACCCAGGCACCTCTAAAGCTATTAAATTTTTAGGAGCATATTCTTATTAAAAACAAAAACAAAAACAAAAACAATACCAAACACGCAAAACACACTTATTTATGGGCCCCAACCCCAGAGTTTCCAATTCAGTACATCTAGGTTGGGGCCCTAAGAATTTATATTTCTAACACATTTCCACATAATGCTGATGGTGGTGGTCCCAGGGACCACACTTTAAGAACCACTCATCTATAATATTAGTCTTAGTTTCACTGACTAATAAAACCCAGGAGGGCTCTGTCACATTCCCTGGAAATCTGGAGATCTGTATTTTTTTTTCTGCTTTCATTTTTTTTCCTTAAAGATTTTACTTATTTATTTGACAGAGAGAGATCACAAGTAGGCAGAGAGGCAGGCAGAGAGAAAGGAGGGGAAGCAGACTCCCTGCTGAACAGAGAGCCCGATGTGGTGCTCGATCCCAGGACCCTGAGATCATGACCTGAGCCAAAGGCAGAGGATTTAACCCACTGATCCACCCAGGTGCCCCTCATTTTTTTTTTTTTTTTTATATTGGGTTGGTCTAACTCAGTGTGAGGAAGTGATGTCTTCTGACAGAGACCTGTGTCTTCACAGGCTCATGAATCTGTTGTATGGGTTGCAGACACCCAATGCAAGGTGCGACTCTGAATGTAGGCTTCGCGCATTCAGACATCGGCAGGTGACTTTCTCACGGATTTGACGGGACCATTTCATGGTATTTTGATGTGACTGGCTTGGACAGGAAAAATATCACAGTTCTTTCCAAAACTGGTCATCCCTCATTATTTGGAGTTAACATTCTTCCATTGAAAGTGCATTAGGTATATTGTATCAAAATCCTTAATGCAATTATAATATGCATACCTGTTATCCCTTGACTTCACTTCTACAAGCTTATTATTCTAAAGGGAATAGTAACAGATGTGTGCAAAAATCTAATTGTAAGGACAGCTTATCATAAATGTGTTTAAAAGCAAAAATTTAGAAACTACTTAAATGTCTAATCATAAGAGATTAGATTATATAAAACAGCTGCATCTGCTGTGTGTCATTTTTAAAATAAACTTTTCATTTAAAACTTTTTCATCATTAAAAAGACTTACGGAGTGGGGCACGTGGGTGGCTCAGTGGGTTAAAGCCTCTGCCTTCAAGCTCAGGTCATGATCTCAGGGTCCTGGGATCCTGGGATCGAGCCCCGCGTCAGGCTCTTTGCTCAGCAGGGAGCCTGCTTCCTCCTCTCTTTCTGCCTGCCTCTCTGCCTACTTGTGATCTCTCTCTGTCAAATAAATAAAATCTTAAAAAAAAAAAAAAAAGACTTACGGAGTAATATTGAAGCCAGTACAGAGCTCCCAGAGGCTGTGGTCCCAGTTCCCCTGTTTTTAATATCTTAACACGATGATGGTATATTTTTCACAATTAATGAACCAATACTAGTAAATTATTATTAACTAAACTCCATGCTTTTTTCAGATTTCCTCAGTCTTTATCTGATGCCATATTTCTGTTTCAGAGTCCCATCCAGGACACCACACTATATTTTGTTAGTGTCTCCTAATTAGGCTCCTGCTGTAAGCATTTCTCAGACCTTCCTGTTTTGATGACCTTGAGTTTTGAGACGCGCCGGTCAGCTGTGTTGTAGAATGTTTTTCAACCTGGTTTGTCTGACATCTCTTCTCATGACCAGATTGAGGTTATGCATTTAGGGGAGGAAGACCATGGAGGAAGCGTGTTATTCTCATCCCGTCATATGCAGAGTGCGCATGGTCAACCATCACAGGCGCTGTTGCTGAGGACTTGGTCACCTGGCTGAGGTGGTGGTTGTCAGGTTTTCACTGTGAAGTTACTCCTTTTGTTTTCCCCCTTTCTTTTCATACTGTCCTCTTTGGAAGAAAGTCACTACACGCAGGCCACCTCCATGTGGGCAGAGTATCTACGTAAGTTATTTTGGATTCTTCTACATGGGAGATTTGTCTCCTCTCCCACATTTATTTATTCAGTCATTTATTTAGATCAGTGAGAACTCACGGATCCCAATATATATTGGGTTTAATTCAATCCTACGTCATTTATTTTGTTGTTCAAACCTTCTCCACTGTGGCCATTGAGAGCACCTTCAGTTGGCTCCCCTACCCTCCTTTGACATACCACTGCATTGTGAGCTTTTATCCTTTTTGAGCATTTTCTTACTTTCTGGCATGATAAAATGCAAAGGCAATTTAGTGGAGGGAAAAGGAGTCTTTTTAACAACTGATGTTGCATCAACTGGATATCCACATGCAAACAATGAAGTTCGATCCACATTGTGCATCATATACAAGGATTAATTCAAAATGTGGCATGAATCAGAGTGGACAGCTTGAAACTACAAAACTTTTAGAGAAAAATACAGGAGAGAACCTTCGTGACCTTGAGAAAAGCCAAGAATTCTTAGATACGACACCAATCCCACGGTCAACAACAGAAAAAATAACCATCATCAAAATTAAAAGCTCTACTCCTCAAAAGACAATCAGGAAACAAGAGAATGAAAAGACAAGCCACAGAATGGGAGCAAGTATTTGCAAATCGTGTATCTGAGAAAGGACTTGTGTTCAGAATATCATAAGAAAACATGTAACCAAATTAAAAATGGGCAAAATATCTGAACACACATTTCACCAAAGACAACATATGGACGGCAAATAAGCACATGAAAAGATGCTCAATGTGGTTAGCCATGGGGGAGATGTGGACTAAAGTCACAACGAGATGCCACGACATACCCCTTAAAAGGGCTAAAATTAAATAAGACCAATCATATCAAGGGTTGGCGAGGGTGTGTGAAAGGTGAGACTCCCATACATTACTGGCGGCAATGTAAAATGGTACAGTTCCTTTGAAAGACCAGCTGGTAGTTTCTTAAAAAGTTAAACAGACAGCTGTTCCCACTCCCAGGTGTTTACCCAAAAGACATGAAAACACGAGACCACACGAACAGACTTGTCCACTTCTTGGTGGTTTTATCTGTCATTGCCAAGAATGGAGGTTTTTCCCCTGTTGGTTAATGGTGAAGCGATGCACTGCGGTATGATCCACACAACGGATTACTATTCAGCAATAAAAGGAATGAGCTCTTGGTAGGCACAGTGACGCGGATGGATCGTGAGACAGTGCTGAGCTCCAGGGGCCAGACCAAAATGAACACATACTGTACGACCTTATTTATACACAATTCTAGCAAAGCTAAACCAATCCATGGTGACTCAGAACATCTCAGTGGCTGGCTGGGAAACTCAAGGGAACTTTTAGGGCATGTGGTCGTTATCCACTCTGCACATGTAGGGATAGGGGCACAGGTTGGTATTTCTCAAACCGTGTACTTTAGACATGCAATTTATTCAATAACAATTGTACCTCGAAGCGTGGAGGACTGAGAAGGAAGGAAGTATAGACAGGAAGCAGAGACGACTCCTTCAAGGAGTTAGTTCCATATACCAAAAAGGGAAAAAGAGAGAAATTGGGCTGTTGCTGGGAAAGGATGGTTTTGGCTTAAGATGGGAGACCCCACAGCATGTTTACTCACGGATGGGAAGAGCCGAGGCAGGAGTGGAAAGTGCTAATACTGTGAAGGGAGCACACACATGCAGAAGTGACATCCGTGGGAAGAAGAGGAGGAGATCCTGCTGGTGCAGGGGGTGGGCTCCGGTGGCAGCATGGACAGTCCGTCCCCAGTGGCAGGGGGAAGGAAGGGGGTGCGGGCACAGGGGCAGCTGGGTGGGTGGGTGGGGTGGGGTGTGGCACTTCGGACATGGTCTCTGGACTATTTTTGGTTTCTCAGTAAAATCAAAAGTAAGGTCACTGGCCAAGAGTGAAGGAGGAGAAGTTCTGGAGACTCGAGAGGAAGCGATGTGAACCAGACATCCTGGAGAGCAGGAGAGAGTGTGAGGCACTTGAAGGCCAGCGGAGGCCGGTGCTCCTGAATTTTCTAGTGGCTCCAGCCCTACGGTTACATCCCTCCACTTGCTTCCTGCTGCTGAGAGGCTCCTAACATGCTTGGGATGGAGGCCCTGCTCTTCAGACTTCAAACCTGCCAGAGGTCTGGCTGACTGCACAACAGTCCCTGTTCTCCATGGCCCGCGCGTCCTTTCTTCCCCCCATTCCGCCCTGCCTGAGAGCGTCTTGTGGCTGCCTTCCCCATGGCCCACCCTCGCTGTGGGCCTCCTCCTAAAGGGATGACGCTAAAGGGACGATGTCTCCTCGCTAAAGGGACAACGTCTCCTCTCCTCCCACGAAAAGCTTCCATCTCTTTATGCCCTATGTCCCTGTGCCCATTTCCCCTGTTGGCCCCCAGGCTTCGCCACCATGCTGTGTGTCCCGGGTGACTGCGCAGGTTCACCTCACGGGCAGCTTGCTTTTTTGGCTTGAGAGACAACAGTGAGGTCCCAGGATTTATTCTCTGCACAGGTTCCCCGTGGCCACCTGCGGCTGGTTGCCTCTGAAGGTCACCACCCAGCTGTCTCTCCTTCCTGCCTCTCCCCTCATTCCTTCGGGGTGAGGAGTGGGGACACTTCTGGGACGAGCCTCAGGTAGACCATCCTTCCTGATTTCCTTACACCCTGCCCTGGCCTGTGTAAATAATCCTTTTATTAAATCCCTCAGAACGCGGCTAATTTGTGCGCGCCATCTGTTTCCTGCTGGGACTCTGACAGAACCCTATCTGTGAATGATGATTTTAATACTCTCCAAATCCATTAGTGCCTTGCTACTCCGATGTGACCAAGGGCCAATGGCACCCCATCAGCAGGGGTCTGTAAGGAGTGCCTCAGACGCGCGGGTCGGGGTTAGCGCTGACTGCCAGGCATGCCGAAGTCTACCCAGTGGGACAGGCGAGTACTCGAGTTTACTGAGGCGCTTCTGGCTACAGAAACCCCAGAGACTCAGAGACGAGCTGAGGCAATGGAGTCTCACACGTCAGGAAGTGGAGGAGACAGACTTGCGCAGGCATCTAGCGGGACCGAGGAGAAAGTAAAGCCTCACGGAGACAAGCCCTAGAGGGTCCATGGGGCTCTCAGAGACCTCAGCAAGAGGGGTCCACGGGTCTTCACTGCTCCCAGGCCCAGATCCTCTACTTCCCACGGATCTGCCTCACATTCCACGACCAGCTTCCTCTATTTTCGCCAGAGTTCTCGTTCGCTCACAGCCGTGCCCACCTAACTCCTAATCTGAGCTCACTTTCCGTCTACCGTGTTCCCTGGTCTGTCTCCCAACTCCATCCCTCTGACTACCTAAATTTCAGTTTCTGGGACTAAGAATGTCACTTGCCCAACTTGTCCCTGTTTGGACAGAGCTTTTCGTACCAGCCTCTCTCGCAGGCTCATGGCTGGCCCTGGCATTGGCTGCCAAGTCGTGATTCAGCAGGCACGGGGTATTAGCGTATAAAGCGTGTCTGCCCTGGGCTGTCTGATCGGCAGCGGCCGGGGAAGAAAAATCACACCGTGATCACACTTCTGGTTAAAATGGTCTTAAAGGATAGGAAATA
>PISX010036010.1:0-12395 GCA_004024625.1 Mellivora capensis | reverse complement strand
GTCTCTATAACTTCAAGCTATAAAGCAATAACATCAATATTTACCAGTTTTAATTATATATACATATATGTGTTAATGGGGGTTTGCCTCTTGTGAATTTTGTAAAGATGGAACATTATTACTCATATTTGTTTGTTTCTGGTGCAAAAAAAGCATTACATACCAGCACAGGATCAAGAAAAACCAACTGCTGAATGTCAGACTATTCTTGATTTGGAAAGGACAAATTTAAGTATAAATAATAGTACAAAACGAACAATTTTATTCAGCTTGTGCAGGTCAACGGGTCACAGTGGTTTTTATTTAACAACCAACAAAGGTCATTTTATAATATTTGGCAGATACCAGAAATCAAGCAGCCTGAATGTAAACATTGCTCTGATTGCTGGCACTAAAGACAGAGATGCAGTGTGTTAAGGTATAAATATAAAGAAAAGAAGCTAAAACACAGCTTCTGGAACTAAGATCTATTGACCGAAATATCTGTCAGTGTGCAACAATAGTGGTTCTGTACGGTCTACATTGATTGGCCAAGGAATACATTTCTTTCAAGGCCTAAAACAGAATTACATATAAGGAGTTATCTGTCACTATTCTATGGGCGAAATACCAGAGTTATCCATATGATGAATAACTTTATGTAAATATTAAAGAACTTTTAAATTGTAGTTTGCTTGAACACAAAAAACAGCAATAAGTCATATCAATTGAAAAATAATGACGTGAAGTCTGTTTCTAAAATTGCTCTTAATGTTTTAGGGAAAAAATACATATATTCAATTTTTAAAAATTCTTCTTGAAGCTCTGAGAAATTTACTTTTTAGTCAGAAAGTAAAATATCTTTGTTTCCATAAGCTCATCCTTTGACTTCCTATTTCACTAGAATAGAAGTTCTCCTAAGTATATTATCATGGCTTTCCCTATTCTCTAATATTATTATCAAAATTAAATTCATATTTGCATGACTATCTTGCTTTAAAAAAAGCAAGTTATGAAAACACTTTAAGTAATTTTGCTTAAAATTTTAGATGTTGACTTGGCAATAACCACTTATAGTATGTAGTCAGAAAAGAGCTATGAAGTCATTAGAGAGCAACAATGAGTGAGGAATAGTAGACCTTGCACATGGCAGTTACTGGTGGCCACATTTTAATGGTGCAGAGGCCCAATGAGACTCAACAAGCTCTAACAGGATCCATGACAGAAAAAGCTCTTTTAAACCCCTGTTAAGACTAAGGCATCAACCACTAGCAGACAGGATGGACTTTATTGGATATGCATCACAAAGTCTTCGCTCTGCAGGAAATTATATACTTGTTCTGGAAATGGGGCAATTATGCGAAATGTTAATGAATGCTTTCAGACAAAAGAAATGTCAAAATAGCAAAGTGGGATTGGATTTTATGAGGAGGTTAATTTCTAAAGACAGCATATAAAGCAAAACACTCACAAAGTCAAAATTACCTCTGAAATTTACTTATGAAAATCCCTTACCACATAAGAAACAGAGACAATCCCAAGTTCAAAGTTTCTGCCTTTGGGATTTTTATTATTTAAGTATGGAAATGGACTATTATTTCTTTAGTTCAGATTACCATCTTTCAGTTGAGGACCCAACATAGCTGGCTTGCATTTATGCTCTATGTGATACCAAAAATATCTATTTAAAAGTAAATTTTCCTAATCACTATGAAATAGTTGCACTCAAAATTATGTAGTATGACAATGTAGAAAGTCACAGAACACTGGATGGAATCAATTACCTTTAAGGTTTGGCAAGTTATTTTTACTCACATATGAAAGCAATAACACTTGAGGTTACTCCCTACTCTAAAGTCTGGGTCTATGAGATACGGTCATTACTAAAAGGAAGAAAGTAGTCAGGAATATTGCTCCACAATAAAGAAAATCAGAAAAACCCATGGCAAAGTGCTACATATTGACTTATTGCTACCAAGACTCTAGGTCAGCACCCATGCCAATCACCCAAATTTGAATTCATAGTTCGAATTTTTAACTCAGCCTCAGAATTGATGATCCTCTGACATAGAACTGAGTCAAAACTTTGGGTCAGTTTTGAGTATAAACTTTAGCCATGGGGAGATCTATATTTGAACCTCAGAACCACTTTAAAAAAAAAAACCAAAAAACTTTTTACTTTAAGATAATCATAGATTAACATGCAGTTGTACGAAATAATACAGAAAAATCCCATGTACCTTTTAACCAGTTTCCCCGGAACATCTTGCAAAACTGAAGCACGATATCATAACCAGCATATTGGTTTGATAGGGTCGTCATAACGAAGTACCATAGGTTTAGTGGTTTTAAGCAACAGAAATTTATTTCCTCACAGTTCCAGAAGGTAGAAGTCTGAGAACAAGTTGTCTGCAAGGTTGCTTTCTTCTAAGCCTCAGAAGCTAACGTTCAGGTGAGCAGAACACCTCAAGGTGTTGGCAAGGACGTTTCTCTTTGCTCGTAGATGGCTCTCCTCTCCCTGTGTCTCCATACTGTCTTCCTTCTGTATGTGTGTCTATGTTTAAAATTCCTTTTTTTTTTTTAAATAAGGAAACTAGTCATATTGAAATAGGACCCACCCTAATGACCTCATTTCAACATTAGTACCTCCTTAAAGACTTGATCTCCAATATGGTTACATTCTGAGGTAGTGGGATTAGAACTTTAACATATGAATTTGGTGGGTTGATGGTGGGCAGGGGGAGGACAAGGTTTGGTCCTAGTACAGTTAGGATACTGACATTCATGCAGTCAGGATACAGAGCATGGACATCACCACCAGGATCTCTCATTTTGACTTTTCATAGTTAGATGCACCTCCTTTCTCTCCCTCAACCTAACCCCTGGCATTCACTAATTTGTTCTCCAGCTCTACAATTTATAAGACTCTGGATCTTATTTTTATACTGTATTTTAGTTGGCCTTTCCTGACACAGATCCAGCAAGGAAAGGCAGGAGATGCCATTTCATTATTACCGAGTAGAGGTAGATGTCCAGCCTCCCACATAGTCTTGACTGTCCTAAGTGAGGGCAAGTTTCTCACTGCCTAGAAGAGATCCAAATCTGTTTCCCATTCAGCTTTCCCTGACACAAGCTTTCCTGGGTAGCTTTCCCTACCCAGGGGTAGGGTGTGGCATTTTCTTACAGCCTCCAGAAAGTAGAAGTATGGCCATTCCTCCAGTTTTTCTATGATGTTTGGCATGAATAGAATGGTTATTGTCTAAAAGCTGTCTATCTTGCCAGGTTTCTTCTTTCCTGGTCTTTTTAGTAGAGAGAAAAGGGTTTTGTTTGGGCCTTTTGGTCTATGCCTGTTGGCATTTCTGGGTTGTCAGCCTCTTCAGCTTCAATTGTAGGATATATGAGTCTAAAAGAAAACCACAGAATTCTCCACACTGTGGTTCCTTGGGTCCTGGGATTCCTAGTCTGTTGTTGTTCTTCTTTCTATTTTTCAGACCCTAGTATTTGTTTTATAGAAAGTATTCTGGGGTTTCCTATGCTTTGTGGGTAGGAGGAAAAGAGACAAGTCTTCCACTTGATCTTCCTGGAAGCAGAAGTCCTTTACTGTCACTCTAGCTATTTGACCTTTTTATCACAGTTTCCTTATCTTTGAGATCTGGACAACATCTACCTCATCAGGTGGTGCAGGAGAGTAAACAAGACCATCTCTAAGGCTCTTGACTCATTACAGACACTGCTTCTCTTTGAAATGAAACTGTGCCACCAGTCACCTGATCTTTCAAGTGCATATTACAAGACTTCCTCTGAATCTTCTAGTTCCAAAGAGACTCAACATCTGCCAGCCCCTTATACACTCTTAATCATTTCTGACTCTCCTCCTGGAGTTGGCAATTTTGTCCTGTAAAGACATTTGATCTTGTTAGCAAAACTCCTAGCACATAGACACTCAAGTGTCAACTCAAATTCAAGTTCCCCCTATATATTGTGATTTTACAGTGTGTCTCTGAGCCAATCTTCAGCAACAAGGCCATTTCCTCGGCAACAGGATAGGGATAACACTTGATAGAGTGGATACACATACAAACACTCACTTCTAAATGATACCCTCACCTGGTACCAAAAAATTGGGGAGCACACTATTGCAGTGATACAATAATATCCTGTTATTACCACCAATGTTGCCTTATTTTTATCCCCATTTCCCCTATTATTCCACAGCTGCTAGCAGAGCCAAGGACAATAGCATAAATGTGTTGCAGCCACATCAAGGGGAACTCAGGACTCTAGTAGTCACAAATCAGGTTTTTCTTGTCTATAAGAGAGCAATATAGGTACATAGTTAGGGTGATGTATAGCCATAGTTTCATTTCTCCTACATTAAATTCTTAGATGAGAGCTATGCATAAGCAAAATCTATACTATTCCAAAAGAACTCTAACTTTTAATTAATTTTGGACCTTTGCAACAGTGGAGTACCCAGTGATAGTTTCATTAAGTTATAAAATAGTTTGCAGTTTTAGAGCTGGAGATAATTGCAAGGTAGATAGCCAAAAGCCTGGGTTGATTGGTTCAGCTATGAGGTTCTAAGAAGTCATCTGAAGGTAAAGATTTTCTCATACATTTTGAGGAATTTCAGATATGGTGACTTGATTGCCACACCAGTGATCTGTTTAAAATATTTACATTTCCTTAAACACAGTAAATGAGTCCATCTGACTTTCACATACCTATTTTTCTGGTAGATATAAATTTTTCAGAATCTCCTTCCTCACTTTGAAAGGGAGTTGAAGGATAAGATTCCTTTAAAGCAGCCTATTTTATATGAAGATCAGATGTCTTCCTCATTGGAAATGTCTTTTGTTTCTGCATGTTGTAGAAGGAAATTCTATGGCCAGAAACATAGGCTTACCATCTCCAGATGAACCAGATGCACCCTCATTTATTCATTTCTCCTCTCATTTGTAGAGCTCAAGTTTACTCAAACTTGGATCATATTACTTCAGTTACCCAGGAATGTGAATAATGTCTCTAATGACATAGGAGACATAGGAACTATTTGCTTCTCTATTAAAAACAAAACAAAACAAAATGAAACAAAAATTTCCTTGAGGACAGGAGTCCTGTTTTTTCACCTTGTTACCCTAGCACCAAGGATACTCATTGCCTGGTGACTAATAAACATTTACCAAACAAAAGGGGTGTGAAAAAAGGAAAACAAACAAAAGGAGTAACTCAGGCAATTACTTTTAAAAGTTACAATGTGATCAGTGCTCAAGTTGAATGTTCTCGGGGAGCAAGACACATAAAGATTTTATGGAGTATATTAAGGAAATCATATTTCATTTTTCACCCTTGAAAAATATGGGAAACTGAGGCTGTGTTAATCACAGGACAAGATGCAGGGATAACAAGACTGGGGCTGTGGTTTACCAGCCATTGGTGGGATTATCAGGTGGAGGGGGAGAATTGGAGCTAAAGTCTTGCAAGGGTCAGTAGAATTTTTTTGTCTTTCAGCATTTTTTACAAGAAAAATAATGTAAATGGGAACCTTAGAAATGCATGTTTCTATTTTCCAGTGGATTGAATGCTGCCCTAATACAAGAGCATTAAAGACAGAGCTTGGAATTTTGACTCTGAGGGGACAGAAAGGAGCAGATCAGAAAAGACTAATAGAAAGAAACGCAGAGCTATAGTAGAACAGAATATGGATAAACCACAAAGAGATAAACATTTTGTTAACATCAAGATTGTAGGAGGTAACAGAGGCAAGGAGCAAGTTGGCTTAAAAACAAAATACACAAAAATGCATTCATGACAAGCAAGTTCTTCTTGGCATATATTACCTTCTTTCCTTCTCAACAGGAAGCTTTCTTCCCAAGAATATTTTTGGGTACAAGTTAGGTCTTATTAAAATTGGTTTTATTTAAAGTATCTAGGTTCCAAAATATGCAAGCGTACTTTCTGGTGAGAAACAGTTGGGGAAAAAATTGGGATTCCATGGAAAACATAATAGATAAAGAGTTATCAGCATTTATATTCCAGAAGTATGGTGGATTAAATATTCTAAACAATCATTCCCTAAGGAGGGGATATTTAATCTAATAGAATAAAAACATAAAAATATCTTTTATAAAGTGCCAATAAATTGATATAAAATTGAGGAATATGAAAAATTCTCCAAATAATTTAAAACCAGGAATGCTGGATAAGCAGCACCAAATTAATCTTTTGACTTGCCAGTTTCTGTGGAACACTGGAGTCTTGAGCTATTTTTGTGTGAGCTAATATGAGGAAGAAATAAATGTATGGCCCATCCACTTAGGAAATCTAATAATATATCTCTGCACGAAATTCACTTCTTCAGGATCTAAGAAACAAAACAAAATAAAACATTGCCAGAAAAGATGATGTCAAGGAAATATGCCTCCTCAAACTTGGTACTTAGTGAAGAGGAAAGAAGATAAATTCTTCCCTGAGAATACATAAACATAAACTAGTCTATCCTCAAGTTTACTGTCTACATTCAAGTTACTTGTGTGGTCCAAGGAAACCCCAAGCATGGCAGAATTTAATCTGCAGTTGAGATTAATCATACTTCCAGATTACAAGAGAAGAAAACCTCAATCCTCTCAAAGGAGCTTAACAATCCAGAATTGTAAGAACCACAGGAAATTGAGTATCTCCATACACACTCCAAAATATGAACCATAAAATCCTAATGAAAACACATTATGAGTAAGATGTGGGAGAAGTAGATTCACAAACATTTTAGGTATCAGAATTATCAACCAGATTAAAAAGCAAATATGTTTAAAGAAATGAGTTCCTTGAAAATGTGCTAGAAATAATAGATTTTACAGAGCAACCAAGAGATTAACACATAACCAAATAGACTATGCAGAAAAGAATATAGTACATAAAATGTAAAATTCAGAATGAGTTAAAAATCTGATTAATTTTACTTTTTCTCCCTCTACACTGGAAGTATAATTTGAAGAAAACTTCCAAAATGCACCTCAGAAGGATTGATATATAAATATAATAGAGAAGAGACATGGAGAATAGAATGAAAAGTCTAACATCTGTCTGATTGGGGTTCTAGAAGGACTTGAGAGCATGAGGAAGAGATAAAGAGTAGCTGAAAATTTTTTGTAATTATTGAAAAGCCAAGACTGCCAAGAAGTCCAAAGCAATAAAAATAGAAATAAAACCATGCCCAGACACATCATAAATCTTGAAGAAAGGTAGATTGCACAAGTACTTAGAAATGAAAGATAGTCTACAAAATAAAGACAATTAGAATGATGGTTAAACTCTTAAGAGTATCATAGAAGGTAGAAGACGGTGAAATAATATATTTAAAGTGGGGAGAAAAGATAACTTATCATTCCATACCTAGAGACATGCTCGAGAAAAAGAGTATTAAAAACTGTTTTACAATAAGAATAATGTCACTAAGTAAATTTTAATAAATGTTATTCAAACAGAAGGGAAATGATCCCAGGTAAAGAGTCTAAACCGTAAAAAGTAATGCCTAGCCTGTAGTCCGTATCTAATTTGGCAGCAGGAAAGTATAAAAGTGCATTGCTCAGATGTCCCTTTAAATGATGACCTATAATGGTGGGTGCAGGTCACTGACAACCAGTACTTGAAGCCTCTTCAGGATCTGCTGTTATTTGAGCCAAAGAGAGTCCTTCCCAGACATCTCCTAGCCAATGACACAGAGGAACAGAGATAGGGGAGTGTGATTGTTTCGTCCAGTGCAAGCCTCCTGTGACGGGCAATCTTCGCTCTGTAGCTCTCTGTCAGGCTCCTGGAGACTCACAAAGATGCGCCTCAGCTGCATGCTATTCCCGTCCAATCCCCACAACATAAAGGAGAAAGTAAGCAGGAACAGGGAAAGGCTTCAGACTACAATTCAGGTCTGACGCTTAGTCTGAAGGCTTTCCCTATTCCTGCTTACTTTCTCCTTTATGTCTCATAGCCATTACCAGCAATAAAATTAATATATTTCTATGTCTGTCTTGGTGATATTACAGGACACAGAACTATTTCCAAACTTAGATTTGGCTATTTGCCACTTGAAAATCTATACTTGGGAGACAAGTGAGGTGGGAAAGGGAAGGTTGCTTTATTCAGAAATTCAGTAACCTGGAAAGATGGTAGACTAACATCTCAAAGACCATCTTCTCCATTCTGGCAAATCCAGAGGATTTTAAAGGGAAAGGTATGGGAAAAGGGTGGGGGAGCTGAGTGCAGGAGAAGCAGGTGCTCGGGCAGTTAGACCTATGTCCATGACCCTGAACAGAGTTTCAAGCATCTGTGGCAGCTGTTTTCAAGTGTAATCAGCCCTTATCTTCTGGGAAAGTGGTCCTTTATTCCTTGAGACCAGTGGTCTGCAAGTATCAAGGAAAGCAAGTCAGCCTGCACAGATGAAAGAACTTAGGTCAGTAAGCAAAGAGTTCATAAGCTTGAAACAAGTTAACCTTTAAGACCCACTGGAATGCTGTGAGTAACTACTTCCTGGAAGACATAGCCTGACACAATTGGTATCAGGAGTGGCCCAAGAAAGCAGGTGGTGAAATGGGGTTCAGGAAGTGCTTCCCTGAACAACTGGGTGGTAAGAAAGACTTCTTACTAAGTGGTGTGTGAGGCAAGGCAAAAGGAAGCCCAACTGCTAAAAATGTGACTAGTTAGGACAAGAAAAACATCTCAGTGGATGAATACACTTGCCAGTGGGATTATTCAGCATTTATAAGATAATAAGACTAACAGTACATACAAGGAAAGTAGAATTGTCTGGGTTTTGCTCTTTAATTGATGAACTACAGAGGGAAACTGATATACTGTAGTTCAAAACTAAGTGTGAGAACCAGAGGGCCTGTTTAGTAGTTTACAAAGAGGCCCTTATGTTCCTCAGAAGGAGAGCAGATGCAATTGAGAAGCAAACACCTAATCTGACAGTTAAGGTTAGGAGGGTTCAAAGGTCATTGAAATCTCATCCCACATAGGGTCTACTACCTTAGGATAAGACCATATTGGGAAAACATCCCTGAGGACAGGGTCTCTGTGGATGCCCTGAAGCAGAGCTGAGAAACAAGTTAGATGTCCCCGTCCTCCCTTTTGAAGTCTAACACTGACTTCATACAGCAAGGCAAGACACTAAGAAGGTTTCTTCCTCACAAAGCATCCGGTGCTCACCTCAAGAAATGCCTCCATTTGGTCTTCTTGGGAGGAAGAATTTTCTATACTCTTTGAGGTCTTTCTAGGGGCACTAAGAATCAAAAGGACATGAGACAGATTAACAAGGGAAAATTGAATTTAGTAGCATACACATGGGGAATCCACACAGATCTGGAAATTCCAAGGATAGTGAAGCAACAGGACAGGGGAGCTAAGGAGTGGGTGGAGTCTGAGGATACAAAGGGAAGACCATTGGCAGGAAGGTGAAAGGTGATGTTTGGAAAACAAACACCCTGATATGCAGTAAGTTTCTTAGTAAAGAGGATGTCTGATAATAGCTCTTTTCCAGGTATAGGCAGGCAGTTGGGAGGGTGGGGTAAAAGCAAAGAGCTTTTCCTGAATCTGGTGGGTTTTTATTGCCTTCAACTTAAAATAATGTTCATGCCAAAGTAGCCCATCTTCAGGCTACCTGCCCTTGGCCCATATAGCCCTGGTTTTAAGACTGATAACTGGGGTTAAATGCCAGCATATGCCATCTGGGGTTATGCCAGTTTTGTTAAGACAGGGTAAAGATTAGATCCCAAAGGAACTACAAGAATCACCTAGCTTGTATTAAGAAGAACAAGGGGTGCATCCATTGTAATAGATTTTGAGAGTCTGATCAAGGATGCCCGACTGGCTAAATGAGAAGTTTATTTACTTTGGTCTTCTTAATGGGGTATAGCAAGGACCTTACAGTTACAGTGAGCATGGATGGTTCTTGGAAACCTAGGGAAGTGCTGGTCCACACTGTGCCGAGTAAAAAGGCCTGAATTGCTGAGACAGACAGTGGAAAAAGGATTAAAAGGCTCAGGGAAGTAGTCTTGCTGGCCAAATTATGAGGCCAGAATACACATCACAGGATTATGTTCCATAGGAGGGCCCAGAATGCACCACTATTCAATAAGGCCATTAGGAATGTGCTGGAGAGAACTTTGCCAGCATCTCTAAAAATTGTTTGCTTTCCTCTCCAGTCAGGGCTATGAGTAGGAAACCTGGTCTCAGGATTTGGTTCAGTAATACCAATGGGGTTAATGGGGAATAATAGGAAAAGAGATGGGAGTGCTTAAATACCACAAACTAGGGGGGCACAGTTACCTTAACAACCAGCAAGTTTGGAAGGGCAGCTAAGGGGGCTTAGCCTGCAAGGAACTGCAGTGTCTCTACAGACAAGGTAGACTGGCAATTAATGATGGCGCTACTGCATCCAAAAGCAGTCAAGAATAAAGGCAGGCGGCAGAAGGCGGCCATCTCATTTTAAAGTCACATTATTTTGCTCAGTTCCTGGTCCTGAATAGTTTTAAGATCTGGAACTCGTTGACTGAAGAGGTGACTGGGTCCTCAGGAAGAAAGACTTTGCAAAACCATGGTAGATATCTACCAATGGATCTACTAAATGGTAGATATCTACTAAAGGACTACTAGTCCTTTCCCAACAAGCTTGATGGCCATTTACTTTAATATATGGGAAAGGGGAACACCCAGAAATTTCAAGGACTTTTGGACATGGGTTCTTCATTGATATTGATACCCTCAGAACAGAATAAAGTCTCCACAGCTAAGTGGGATATGCAAAGTCCAGGTAGTAAGTAGATTCCACTGACTTACAGTACATTGATGTAATTCGTTCTGTATCTGTTCTGCATGTGATCATCATTTCCCTAGTCTCAAATGTATAGTTGGGGTTGACATACTTGCCAGTTGGCATAACCTTCACATTGGGTCCTTGTCCTACTGATAAGAACTGTCGTAGAGGGGAAGGCCAAGTGGAAGTCTCTGAAATATCCACACCCAAGTATGATGGTAAATATAAAACAATAACACAATCCAAAAAGGGATACAAGACTGGTGGTCCCTTCCCTAGAGAAACTGAGCGAACCCTAGTGAATGACTATAGACCATAGACTATAGAACACTACTGCAAACTCAACCCATTAGTGTCATAGTCACTGTGCTGGATGTGGTAACATTCCTAGCAGATTAATAAGGCCTGAGGTACATGGTATACAAACCATAGATTTAACAATGCTTTCTTTTTTGTCCCAGGCAGAAATGAGAATCAGAAAACTTGCATTCACATTTGCATTTTGTAAAGACAAAATTCCTTTACAATTTTGCCTTAGAGACAGTTAACAATCTGGTCGTCTGTCAACTAGTACACATCATGTCAGTTATTGCCCCAAGACCAACTCCTATGGCAAAGTTGTGGTTATTCCAACCAACCTCCCACCTGAGTCCCTACTCAGTAGAGAGGTGTAAAGGAATCCTGGAGAAGCTGCTTCCACTGTGTTTAGACAGCAAGTAAAGACTGTGATAGCAGTATAATGTTTCACTAGAACCTCCTAAAAAGAGAAAACTTGCCACAAGGACTGAGGTTAGCTGACAGCCTCCAAGAACCATGCTTTTGAGATTTGCCACAGTGTTCAAGTCAAGAACACGATCTCCCCAGGCAGACCTCAGTCACCCTGGTATAAGGTCCTGGTCGTTTGTCCCAACATGGAATTTCCTTAAAGGGCAGTCTGCTCTGGAGAACCCCCTTGGGCTGAGCAAATGACTTTCTCTGACATTTACCTCAGTTTGAGGTGCTTCATTCTGAATTCTCCTTCCTTCTCTTCTTTCACAAATATTGGCCCTGCTTCATAGACCTGATTACTCCCCCATCCCTCTCACTTTTATATTTCACAAGATCATTTCTTCCAATAAAGTTCTTATGCTTCTAATTTCTTAACATCTGTTTTCCCAAATGTCCCAAACTAACATAATCACCTACAAATCTGAGGTACCACAGGCAGTACGGTCCCTATTGTTAACCAAAAACATCTAGCATTTTCTGTTGAGGCTGAACTAATTATCAAATACGGTTATTTTTTCCTCTTCACGTTCCTATCTACTGATTTAACATTCTCAATCCAGCAACATGATTAACCTGACCTAATGAAAGAGAAAGAATCTCATGGTTATTTTTCTGTACTTTAAGAAGTATCCATCCTAGAGAATCTTTTGGATATGTTTGTTCCAGATTCTGACTTTCTTATTATTGATGGATTTTATCTTAAAAGTGAAAAGTAGTAATGCAAGGATAGACATGCAATAATTACTCTAGATCCTCTTACAGAACCTATCCCTTAAAGGAAGCCAAATCAGTTCAAGTGGTTGAACCTGTAGTTATTGTTAAGTGGCCAATAAACAAAATATAC
>PISX010036009.1:0-12394 GCA_004024625.1 Mellivora capensis | reverse complement strand
CATCCTTCAGGACCCTCCTCCCAGCATGGCTGGCGGATCCACAGCCTCCTGATGGGAAAGGGTTCTGGGTAGTCCTCAGGCTGCAAGGCTGTGTGCTTAGACCATGCTATGCCCACCGTGGTTGGGGATGGACCAGTGGCCGCGTCTGGCTGTAGGCAGGGACGGGGGTGGGGAAGAGATACAGAGATGCTTCTTAAACTTATAAATCACCGTGACTTCATCAAACAGATCGCTAAGAGAGACCCATCAAAGGGTTGTAGAGATGTTGGCCTGTTTCCTATCAACATCGGATGGGTGGGTGGGGTCTATACTCCACAGGAGTTCTTCAAATCTGGTCCCTGGACCCGCAGCCTCAGCCTCCCTCGGGAGCTGGTGGTTAGACACAGACAAGCTCTGGGCCCACGCGGGACGTACCGAAGCCCATACTCCAGGGGGGGACCCCGCAGTCTGTACCCTGCCGGGCCCCCTAGGGGCTTCTGATGTGCCCTCCAGTGTGAAGACTGCCCTTCTAAGAAGTATTGCCTGTCTTTTCCCCTCGTTCCTTTCCCTTTACTTTTAAACTGTGCCGGTTACAGAAATGTCATTCCTCAAAGGGAAACTAAGGCTTGTGGAGACCAAGGGCCGTCTGCAGCGTCCAAGGGTGTCTGTATCATTATAGGGATGAGAAAAGTCCTCCCAGAGCTGGTGCTTAGAAATGTGCAAGCAAGTCAATTTGCTTATCACATTTTTTGTTCTCCCAGTGGGACCCGGTGTCCCAAAGGGAGAGAATGAAGTGATGTCTGGTGGCAGGAGCCAGAGGACAGCAGAGCCAGCTAGCGGGTCAGTGTGTGACACAGCAGAGCCTTGGCTCCCGGGAAGGCCGGATGTAAGATCCTTTGGACGGTTTACCTGTTAGCCCCTGAGGGTGAACTGGGAATAAGGAGAGGATTTCTTTTCTTTTCTTTTTTTTAAGATTTTATTTATTTATTTGACAGAGATCACAAGTAGGCAGAGAGGCAGGCAGAGAGAGAGGAGGAAGCAGGCTCCCTGCTGAGCAGAGAGCCCGATGCAGGGCTGGATCCCAGGATCCTGGGATCATGACCTGAGCCGAAGGCAGAGGCTTTAACCCACTGGGCCACCCAGGCACCCCAAGGAGAGCCTTTCTGGTCTTGTGGCTGAAGAAGGGAAACCTGTCTGCAAAGTTCAAGTACTTGCTAGCAATCACCCCAGAGCTCAAAGGAGAAGTGGGGACAGGTGGTCCATGGGCTCAGATAAGGACACTCTGGGCAATGGGGAAGAGGGCGTCCCAGGACCCTGTGGAAGTAAGAGGACGCGGTGGGGACCAGTTTTTAGATTGGGGGACATGTGGTTCCTGCGAAAAATCCCCTCTTTGGTGAAATATGCGAGGCCTGGCACGGAACTGGGCGGAGAACCCCAACTTTCTGTTTTGACTGGGTGGTTGACTCGCGTGCTTGGCTGAATTCAACCCGCAGAAAACTGAAGGCGCGGTTTCTTCTCGAGTGACCAACACATCCAAGCATACCCCGGACTTTTCCAGTTTGAACGTTGAAAGTCTGCTGTCCTTAGAAACCCTCCCAGTCCTGGACACACCAGGATGGTGGCTCACCTAAGATTCCTCCCCTCCTGCCCCCAGGGCTAGTGCCTGGTTTGAGTCTGTTAGCAACTGCCCAGAACGGTGAACACCGAGTGTAATGTGGGCCTGTCCCTTCAGTCCAGGTGCTTGGGACTGGGTCTCCTTCCTACACCCTGTCCTGTCTGTTCCCATTCTCTCCTTGCTACAACAGCTGGCCAGCCCTAGGACCCCCTTCTCCGGCCCCCTGACCCCCATGCACACCCCCAAATGAGTTGTTCTAAAAGCCTTGCCCGGGAACTCGTGCCTCCTTGTAGCCTTCTTTGGAGCATCCAAAAGGGAGGACCCTCTGACTTCTGGCCCCCGCCGCCGAGCTTCTCCCAGGCCTCATTCCCATGGCTTCTGGCAAATCCCCAGGTCCCAGGTCACTCCTGCCCCCCAGACACACAGACACAGTCTGCCACCACCCCACCACGCCCTCCCTGTGGGCAACCCCCAGGACCTCCGTGCTCATGCCACTGCCCATTTGGGAATGGGAATGCCCCCTTGATCAAGTTCAGTGCTGTCTCTCAGGGTCCGGTGCCATCCCTCCAATGACCTAGACACCTGTCCCCTTAGCTGCGGACATCTGTGCTTCCTCACAGCGTCATTGCTTCGTGGGTTTGAGGTTTTTGTCCTCTCCTAAATCACCAGTTCTTTTAATAAGGGCAGAACCCCATTTTCTGTTTCTTCATACCCTTCTCCTTGTTGCACACCCCGAATACAACCCATGCGATCCTGGGAATGGTAGGGCCCTTGGGTTTTTGGTATTTCTGTTTTATTTTTTCCCAAGAGACAGAGACCACGGGTTTTCTTTTATCCCCCCAGATACTCCAATCTTTTTTCTAAAATAACTTTTTCGGTTATAAAAACAACCCTCGTTTTTAAATCTAAAACCGAAAAGGATAAGTAAGTAAATGAAAATAACCCAAATTCCAACCTCGCACAAAGATTACGCACATACTCGGAGGTATAATACCTTATGGTGTTCTCTCCAAAGTATGATCATCTGAATGGGGAACAATAATTTTTAAACCTCTTTTCATTTATCGAGTGGGCACAGTACACCAGGAGCTCATTAAAGCTCATTAAAGCCAAATGCTTTAAATACAACACCTCCTGAGCTCACTGCCCTGAAGAGGAGACAGAGGGTCGGAGAGGCTGCCTGACATTACACAGCTAGCTAGTGACAGAGCCAGAGGGAGAACACAGACACCTGCCCTTATCCATATCCCCGATTTTGAATAAACAAGCCCATTAAGTTTGTTTTGTGGCATCTGAGAGTTTGTGCTATGGATCCTATAAGGCTTTAAGGTGGGGAAAAATAAGGGACAAAATCAGGAGTTATTTGATAGCAGAATGAAGAGTGACCACATTTTCTGCAGACCTAGCATTTTTGCCTCCTCCCAAGGGCCCTCTCTGTTCCCTATCCGTTCCCTCGCTTAGTATTTCAAAGAGGAAGATGCCACCCAGCCATAGGTCAGGAAAATGAGTTGGCAGGGCTGTCATTGTGCAAATTTTCCCAAGTCAGATTTACGTCTTTTGGGTTTTGCTTATTTATTCATTTCATGCACCATTTTACCCAAGCAGTCAGAATACCTAGACGCCTATTAAAGTGGTCCGTCTGCACCCAGGTGCCCGCAGAAAGGAACCCATTATTGCTTCCCATGCTGAGGAATGGCCCATGAACACAGGCTCACACATGTGTGTGCCAGCCAGGCGTGCGCCCAGCTTGCGTGCGTTTGCCCTCCCACTGCATGAGGAAGGTGGAGGAGGGAGGCCTGCCCGTGGACAGCGGTGAGGGCAAAAAAGCCACTTCAAATGAACTTGGACCTGGAGTGGCCAAGCAGATGAGCCCAGGGTTCCTGGAGGCAGAGCCAGGATGGAAAATTATCATTACGAAAGCCAGCCCCTAGACTCAGGAAACGGGGTTCTACCTCAAAGCAGGAGGACCAAATCGCATACCTGAAAGCTTCATTTATGTAGGAAAAGTGATGTCTCTGCCCATAACCGCCCTCCTTGTGGAACTCAGGTAGCTCAGTGCTGTGCCCTAAGACAAGATGTTCTGGGCATGACATCGCGCTCCCCGCTCAGCCCTTGGCTGGCATGGGCCCCTCTTACCCAGAGGAGCCCTCCACTGACAGGTATTTTTTTGAATTCCCTGTTTGCCATTGATCAGGCTCCCCATGGCCCCAGCGGAATCGGTGGGGGGAGGGTGTCCCATTTGGCAAGCTGACATGTGCCCTTTTCCTTGGCACTCGGCGTGCTTTTTTTTTTTTAAAGATTTTATTTATTTATTTGACAGACAGAGATCACAAGTAGACAGAGAGGCAGGAAGGGAAGCAGGCTCCCTGCTGAGCAAAAAGCCCGATGTGGGGCTCGATCCCAGGACCCTGGGATCATGACCTGAGCCACCCAGGCGCCCCCTCGGCGTGCTTTCTTGTAGCAACTTGGCCTTCGTGGTGGGTGGGATGAGGGGCAGCGCCTCCTGCCTCAGCTCCGTGTCCGGCAGGCTGATGGATGGTGACGCCACGATGATCCCGGGCAGGTCCTGCGGGAGAGACCCAGATGGGCAGGTTCCGGGCATCTCTGAACTCAAGGAGACTCCAGGACATTGCCCGGGCCGAGCGTGCCCCATCCAGGCACCAGATCCCTTGGCTGCCCCGTCCTTGAGTCCCTGCTGAGGAGACAGAAGAGAGAGCCGCCAGCGATTGCTGCCAAAGCCAGAGTCCCACTGCGGGTGCAGGCAGGCTGTCCCCCTCCTTGGTGCTGCCCCTGCACCTCCCTCAGGACCCATCACAGCTTGAGGAGAAGGGAGCCTCCGTGCCTCCATGGCCCGGAGTGAGCGGGGACACGACCAGGTCTCCGGCTTCGTTGGCGACCTTTCCACAGAGGCCCGGGAGGCCCTGCTCTTTTAAGCCATTCTGTGCGTGCTCCATCTGCTTGACCCCGACAAAAGCCATCACTTCCCAAAAATAGTATTCTGATCATGCCGGGCACTTCCTGAACGTTTTCCTGGGGTTCCCCGCAATCAACCACATCAGAGTCTGAAATCCTCAGGCTGGGGCGGCAGGGCCCAGGCAGGAGAACAGAACCACAGCGGGTGTTCCCACGGAGGGACCCGAGTCTGGGAGCACCTTCAGAAAGGCCACGAAGGCCCACGGAGGCACACACGCGGCAGGAAGCCTCTTCCACTCCTGGGGAGTGGGGGACCAAGGCAAGAGGAGCCGGGAGGGTGGGGTGATACCAGCGCCCCCTTGTGGTGGAATCTAACGGAACCGGGGGACCCCTGGCCCCCCACACTGCTGAGAAAAGCGCTTTGGAGCTCGGTGACCTTTGCTACCAGCAACCAACCAGTATTTCGGCTCCAGCCAATCTCCGCTGTCCCCGAGGCCGCTGTGCCTCCAGACCTCTGTCCCACGTCACCGGCCGAATCACACTTGCCCTTCCAGACCGGGCTGAAATGCTTTTCCCCCGATACCCTCTCCTGCCTCTGTCCTTCCATCTTTGCTGCGACTCAGGATTCACGTGAAACGAGTTTGCTCCGCCTTCCAGAAGTTTGGTAGCTACTGGCACCTGAGCAGAGAAACCCACGGACTTGCAGCCTGAAGCACCTGGTAGGGGCCAGAACTTGCAGCAAGTAAATGAATCTGGGCAGTTGCTGTGCCACAGCCTCCCCTCCCCAACACACACACACACACACCCAACGCCTTGCCCCCAGTCGACAAAACCGACCGGATCGTGAGGCTTGTATTCCGAACGAGACTTACCCCTTTAAGAGGAGGCAGGTTTTTCCCCTCTCCCGGTTCACCCCACCCCTCCCACACAGCCACTGAAACCTGATCTAATCCCTTTGCACGCGGGTAATTTATTGGTCTATTGGGCTTTTCTTGGTGGCAAATTGCATTGTCTTTATTCCTGGGTTCTGGCCGTGGAGCGGCTCGCCGCATTCCTGAGACTCGTTTCTCAGGGCGATCCTTCACACCCCCTCGCCGCACAGTGAAATAAGTTTTATTGGGCTTCTTTGTTATGCAAACAGGGCGGTAATAATCAGGCTATTATTCCAAAAGATTGGGCTTGATTAACAGTTCAAAGGAGGTTTCTGAAAGCAGCGAATGCCGCCCCAGTGCGTAAATATTTTCCTCCTGCCCGGGTGGGTTCGGCCCCCCCCCCCCAGCTCCCTGCCCGCAGCTTGATGTTTCCAAGGGGCTCTGGGTCACTATTGAAAGGGAAGGAATTAAGTCGGGCCGGCTGCGGGGCTCTCCTTCCTCTCGCGGGCACGTCAAAGCCCGCCTCCCCCCAAAAGTGAAATGTTACGTATGCGGGGTGCCAGGGCATATAGAAGCCCCCAGCACCCCTCTCCCCCGCTCAGACCTAGCAGAGCCCGGGGGAGGGGGGGCGCTTAAAAAAGGCATCAGACTGCTAAGATGCTTTGAGTGCAGGGTGGGGAAGATGAGGTGACCCCCAGCTGGGGGTCCTCCAGAGGCTGAGGATGGCGACACAAAGTGATCAGTAGATAAAGCAATCTTGATGAAGTTGAGGGCACAGAGAGGCAAGGAGTTCCGGCCCCAGTGGCACAAGTCCGGCCCCAGTGGCACAAGTCCGGAGGCCCCAGAGTCACTCTGCCCAATGGCACAGCGGCTGAGATGGAAATGATGCTCAGGAGAGCTGAGTTCCCATCAGAGTCTTGATCCCCTGGCTTGGCTCATATGGGCGGTCTTGGATCCAGCCAGAAGTGGCCGGGGAGCCAGAAGGGGCTACTTTGCCCTCTGCAGGAACCAGGCAGGGAGGGGACAGCCGCCGGCTTCCGTCACCCCGAAAGCACCAAGGGCACCTCGATCTGCAGAGCCTGGTCTCCTCTCCTTGCTTCCTTCCTTGGACATTCACATCAGGAAAAGGCCAAGGCTTCCTGCCTGGAAATAAGGTCTCCCGCTTCTCTTTCTTTCTTTCTTTCTTTCTTTCTTTTTTTTAAGATAGGGTACATAAAAATCAGGTCCTCTGTGGTTTCTTTGGCAGGTGACACGGCAGCCAAGAGCTTTTTCTTTTGATGCTGGGCCAGGTTACATTCAGGTTCCTGACCTGGGGTGGCCTCCAGCCCGTGATTTAGCGGAGTAGACATGGGGTGGCAGGATGACTCTAATGGGGGGTCGAGGGCCCCTAGGCTCTCCCCCTGGGGGACTGTCCAGCCCTGGCATTCTCAAAGCCCTTCCATGAGGCCCCCGGAAAATGATTGCTCATGCATGAGGACTTCAGGCAGACCCAGGAGGGCTGCATTGCCACCTGGAGGGAAGGCTGGGGGGAGGGGGTTCAAGTCTGGTCCCAGCTGGTCCCTGGCCTCTTGTACACAATTCTCCCACCCTGAGCTGGAGCTCCTCCTTCTGTGGTGGGAGTCCTTGGCCAGGAACCTTAAACGAGAGCTCACTGTCCATTTGGGGGGTGGTCACTGTCCTGGGAACCGAGAGTTGGCGCTGGCCCTCCATCAGGGACTGGGCGTGGTCAAAGAAAACCCATCTCGGTGTTAGGAATTTTAGGACCTGGATCCTTCTCAGCTGGTGTCCCCAGAAAGGTAGGGCACGCGCACTTCGAAAAGCAGAGAGAAGAGCCCCCCAAAACCTGGTGGCTGTGTGAGCCAGGCGTGCGTGCGGGGAGCAAATGAAGATGATAATTCTTGCCCGCCGATTCAGAGTAGCCGCGAGGATCTGGCGTTGGAGCGGTTTGCAGTCTACACGGGCCAGGGAAGATCGGGGCGTCATTTTTGTCATTAGCACTGCCTTTTTGGAGAAGCCTGTGTGTCCCGCGGGTCCGCCTCCACGGCACTCCCCCACATGTGTGCATGCGCGCTGCCCATCCCATCAGTGCCCCCCAAAGGGCAGAGCCTCCCACAGCCTGTGGGATCGGCCCGGTGTGTGTGAAGTCCCTAAAGGGAGAGCCGCTTGGGCCTGAGAGCTGTGGTGTCTCCCGCTGCGGTCAGAGTACCTGGGAGGAGGGGGCTATGTAATGCCACCAGGCCTCAGTTTGCCTGTCTGTCGAATGGGGACAACATAATCCTAGGGCCGTCATAGGGTTAATGGAGATAGCTGTACCATGTGTGGCACACAGTAAGTACTCAGCACACATGAGCTGTGAGGTAGATCTAAGTCTCCCCCCAGATTACCATTTAAGCAAACCAAGCTAACACAAAACCGATTTCCACCGAGCTGCCTTCCCGTGTTCTCAGGGTTTGCTTACATCAGCTCCACTGGTCCCTGGAGTACTGATGACAGTACTGATGCATCTTCATGGCACGAGAGCAGCACGCAGCTCAGAGAGGTTAGTGGATTTGACCGTAGCCACACAGCACTGAGCTCCAGAGCTGGAATTGGACCAAGAGCATCTGCCCTTCCCAAAGCGAGGTCCCCCGGTTCCCGAGAACCTCCAGCGTGAGATTGCCCAGTGACACAGAACCTGGGCTGCCTTGTTGAGCCCAAATTCACCCCGGTGCTCTGTCTGGGTGGGAAAATGGCCAGCGCTCTCATTTTTCTTTGTGTCCCAGAACCCAAGGTCTGTTCCTTTGTTCATTAACAAGAGCAAAAGCGAACTTGTTGAAATTGTGCTTCGGGACCCAAAGTTTCTAATTCGGCCATCTCTCAGAAAACCTCTGGGTGGAAGAGGCATTGTGGGGCATGTCGGACACCTGGGGGGAAGGGTTGGCAGGGGGTGGGAGAGAAGGCGGGGCCCCGGAGCTGGGGTTGGGGGGTGAGGTGCGAAGCAGATGAGAGCTCTCTTCACGCCCCCTCCATGCCCTCTCCCCCTCAAGTGCTGGGAGAGTCACCCCAGCCCAGGTCCCCCCTTGGTGACCACAGGTCCTTTCAAGGAGAGGGGACAATGGAATAAGGGAAGCCAAGGTTACCTGGTCTTCTGGCCCCTGGCCAAGTGAATGTCTCCAGTGATCTGGCTTCTACAGAGGAGGAGTTAGGAGGGCTGGGGAAGGGGAGGAGAGATGGGGCAAGGCTTATAGTCCCTGAGGCTGAAAGTCAGGGTGCCAGGCATGGTCGGGTTCTGGTGGCAGCTAACTCACCCCTCCTTGCTGTGTCCTCACATGGCCCAGTGTGAGCCCGAGCTCTGGGGTCTCTCTCTTCCTATAAGGACGCTAATCCCATCCTGGGACATCCCCCTCAGGAATTTAATCACCTCCCAGAGGCCCTGCCCTTCCAAGTACCATCACCCTGGGGTTGGGGCTTCAACATAGGAATTTGGGTCCATTGGGTCCACATTCAGTCCATAGCATCCTCCCCCATGAAAGACAGTGAGTGAGGTGGTGGGCAAAGTCATCCCAGAGCCCTTGGGAAGTGTGGCGTCTACAATGGGCCAGTCACGGTCCTGGACCAATGCGGGTGGGCTGCAGGGGTGGGTGTTCCGCGCACAGAGCACTCACACTCAGCACATACAAGTCCAGGTGGAAGGGCAGAGCCCAGCCAAGGCCCTAAGGTGAGGACGAGGGAGAGGTGGGAGAAGGGACACTCCGGTCCACTGCCCTTCCTGTCCCCTCCCTGTCCCAGCCTGTGACTTCTAACTTCTTACCTTTATCCCCCTCTGAGACCTTTGTCAGGGCCCCCATTTCTTGATCGCCCATGGGGTCCCAGGCAGAACAAGTGCCTCTTCTCATTAAACCCTTGGCCGCTCTCTAAGTTCATAGATAGGAAACTGAGTTAGAGCCAAGTTCCCACAACTACAGAGAGGGGACAGAGCAGGATTTTGAGCCTGACACTCTCCCTCCAGTGCCCACTGCCCACCACTCCGCATGGCCAGTGTCGCCTTCACACCTCCCCAGGTCTGTCCCTAGTCCTGGGTGACAGCATCGGGAACATTCTCCAGATAGCTGAGAAATGAGATGGGCAGGACTTCAGGGGAGTGAGGGGCTAGAGGAGTTCACCCCTGTGCGGACCCTGCCTGGGGTGGAAGGCCTCCGTCTTGGGGGCAAGGGCAGCCCCAGAATGACCTCGGTGCTGCCATCACCACTCTTGGGAGGCTCTGAGAGGGGGAGGGGAGCAAGGGAAGGAGCCCCACTGAGTTGAACTGGTTGATGAAAGGCCTATTCTCCAAGGGCGGAGGGCCCGGGGGCGGTGCCCAGGACTGCTCTGGGTGGGCAGCTGCATCCCTGCTGGGCTTGCCCCTTGGGAGAGGGGCCTCCACCCTTTGCCCCCTCTGCAGCCCCTCCCACCCCAAAGGAAATGCCTCGAGCACACACTCCAGACTGGCCAGGCTCCAGCAGGTTCTAGCTTGGCCCTTTTGGGACTGTTGAAAAGGAAATGGCCCAACTCTAAAGAAGTGTGGCCTGTGCACCAGCAGCATGGGCCTCGCTGGGGAGCCTGGCAGAAATGCAGAGCCTCGGGCCCACTGAGGCCTGCTGACTCTGCCCAGGCGGCCGATGTGCACGGGGATGTTTGAAGAGTGCTGCTCTGAACAGAGGATTAAGTGCTGGCAGATCCCCCCTGATGACCCCAGAGCACGGGAGGGACCCCCTTTTGGGGCACCTCTGGAGGATTTCGGTCACGAGCCCCAGACATCCTGGAGAGCTCTGCCTCAGGGACATTGCTCTGAGCCATTTTCAAGGCGGGGAAGACATCAGACTCTTATCACCACCTGTGGATTCGCCCAGGGGTGAGGATAGAGCCACAAATGGGGGTCAGGAGTGAGACACCCCGCATACCCCACATTGTCTGCGTGCAGACTGGTCCTGCCCGGGGCCCCATTCTTGCCCCCTGCCTTCGAGCCACTGCCCACCCTACAAAGCAGCCCCTGGGAACTGGTCTACGGGGGGCAAGCCCACAGAGTGTCTGGGGACCACAGGCCTCCCAGCTGGTGGGGGATTCCCGCAGGAGGGGTCTACAAGGAGGGACTGAAGGTCACTGGTGGTAAAGTGCGCCCTTGAAGGGCCAGCTGGCCCCAGTGGCTGGCGGGGCGGAGGCGATGCTCAGTGTGCTAATTGCCAGGGAACTGCCCTGGGCGTGGGCTCTTGGGCCCGAGGGGCCAGATGCAAACTCTGCTGCAGCTCCTTCCCAGAGACCTGGGGCCAGAGAAGCTGGCGGGTGAGCCTGGTTGTGCCCTGCAGGGAGGCGAGCAGGGCAAGGGGCCTGGCCCTGGGGCCGCAGGGAGAGCTGCCGAGCAGCAGCACGAGCCAGAGACAGAGTCTGGTAGCTGCGACGTGGCTCTTTGCTGTCCCCGGTCCGCTTTGGCTGAGCTGAGGCCAACAGAGCTCCTGCTTTGGGGTTGTGCCACCTGGTTGTAAAGGGACAGGTGGCGGCCCTTCTCCCCTCCAGGCACGCTGAGCACCAGAGGGGGACCCGAGCCTGGCTGCAGGCAGGGCTCCTGAGGCTGGTGGGCTGGTGGGCACAGCCCAGGCGGCCGCCACTCACCACAGGGTGTGTCCCCCTCAGGTCGTTTGCTCTGACATCCCGATCTCCGTCCCCCTCAGGTCATTTGCTCTGACATCCCGATCTCCGTGGTTCTGAGAAAGCAGCATCGCAGGTCAGCACATCCTGCACCCCGCACTGGCGAGGCTGCCTGAGGGGACCGTGCGCGGGGGCCGCCGACCACAGGCGGAGAGGTGGTGGCCCCCACAGCCAGTACCTTTTGTATCGTGTTCCTCTGCACGGCAACCCCTCCACTCACACCTACCCCCTCTCCTCACCTCACCTCCACCGTGAGGGGCTCCTTCACCTTCTCCCACGCAGGCCACATCAGCCTTTTTGCAAGGTCGGTTGGGCCCTGGGTGTCTTCTGTAGGTTTAGTTAAATATGAAGACAGGGACACCTGCCCCAGAAGCACACATCTGTGGGAGGAAGACCATTGGGGGGCAGGGAGGGTGGGGGGGCCCCAACGAGGGCCTTTCCCCTGTTCACCCCAAATGCCTCTTCATGGCAATTACCCACTCTTATTAACCAAATCTCCCGGAGTCAGCACGGTTCTTCAACTTAAAATAAAGCTGTGAAAATGGGAAATCTGTAGCTCTCATATCAAATTTGCTTTATTTTTCCTAAGATACATTTAGGTAAATACGTAACTTCTCAAAAGAAAAAATGTCTACCCAGACTCCACCAGAAACAACCTCGTTTGCCAGCAGTGGTGACAAATACAGGTGAAGTTAGGAGAGGAGCCTGAATTTTAGGACAAGCGCAGGCTCCCCCGTGCCCAGGTGTATGACCTGGGCGGGTCAGCTTCAGCTCCACACAGGTGCCTGCGGAGGGCACAGGTCTCTCAGAGATAGGCCATCCAGGTGTCCCGGCCCAGGGCAGCTGCTCAGAGGTCCCTTAGCCTGTCCTTACCTACTACTGCCCCTGGCTTTATTGGCAACTTGATTTTGGAGGTAAAAAGGCAGCACCAGAGAAGCAAACTGACTTTTCCAAGGGTTCACGAGCCGGGCTGGGAACGATCGCCCCATCCTCCTGTCGATCACTCCAGCGCTGGGCTGCAACCCAGCTGGTCTGCCAGTCCCTTTGCGCCTGGATCCTGTGGCGAGCCTGCCTTCCTGCTACCGGTCTGCATGCCTGGCCGCCGAAGTTACTAGGGACTGTGCAGAAGGACCTGGAAGGCCAGAAAAGGGCAGGCTCCACGGTCCAGGTACTAGGGACTGTGCAGAAGGACCTGGGAGGCCAGAAAAGGGCAGGCTCCACGGTCCAGGTACTAGGGCCTGTGCAGAAGGACCTGGGAGGCCAGAAAAGGGCAGGCTCCACGGTCCAGGTACTAGGGACTGTGCAGAAGGACCTGGGAGGCCAGAAAAGGGCAGGCTCCACGGTCCAGGTACTA
>PISX010036008.1:0-12393 GCA_004024625.1 Mellivora capensis | reverse complement strand
AGAGAGAATCAATTATCATATGGTTTCACTTATTTGCGGAGCATAACAAATAGCACGGAAGACATGGGGAGATGGATTGGAGAAGGGAGTTGAGGGAAATTGGAAGGGGAGGTGAACCATGAGAGACTATGGACTCTGAAAAACAACCTGAGGGTTTTGAAGGGGCGGGGGGTGGGAGGTTGGGGGAGCCAGGTGGTGGGTATTATGGAGGGCACGCATTGCATGGAGCACTGGGTGTGGTGCCAAAACTATGAATTCTGTTACACTGAAAAGAAAGTAAAAAAAAACAAAAACAAAAACAAAACTTAAAACAAAATGAAACAAAATCAAACCTTCCCACAAAGGAAATCCCTGGTTCAGATGACTTCACTGTAGAATAATATTAAGTTGGATCCCTGTCTTATATCATATAAGAAATAATTCTAAAATAGAACATAGGCTTAGGTACAAGAGCTAAAATTATATGACTTTAGAGTAAAACACAAACATACATAAATATTTCTCAGTTTGGATTAGATAATGGTTTCTTAGATATGCCAGCAAATATGCAAGCAACAAGAGAAAAAATAATCAATTAGACTTCATCAAAATTAGAATTTTCAGGCCTCAATGGACATTATCAAGAAGGTAAAAATGTAGCCACAGATGGGAGAAAATATTTTCAAATCATGTATCAGATAAGGGACTTGTATCCAGAATATATGAAGACCACTTACACTTCAATAGTAAAAAGATAAATAACCCAATTAAAAAATGGTCAAAGTAACCGAGTAGACATAATTTCAGTGAACATCTACAAATGACCAATAGTCATGTAGAAAGATACTCAGCATTGTTAGTCTTATGGGAAATGCAAATCAAAACCATAGTGTGATATCATTTCACAGTCGCTGGGATGGTTATAATAAAAAAGAGATAATAAGAAGTGTTGGCAAAGATATGGAGGAATTGAAGCCCTTATATATTGTTAGTAGGAGTGTAAAATGGTACACCTGCTTTGGAAAACAGTCTTTGTAATTAATGAAAATGTGAAACTTAAAGATACTATATGATCCAGTAATTCCACTTTAGTTATGGAGCCGTACTGTTTTGCTTGTGGGGATGTAAATGATGTAGCCACTTTGGAAATTTCTTAAATTTCTTAGCATGTTGAACTTAAGAGTTAGCATATGATTCAGTAATTCCACACATAGGTATATACTGAAGTTGATAGAAAACCTATGTGTATGCAAAATCTTGTACCTGAATGTTTATGGCAACTTTGTTATAATAGTTAATAAGTGCAAAGAATCCCCAGTTGTCCAATAACTGAAGAATAGAAAATTAAATATGGTTTATTCATACACTGAATAAACCATTAAAAGAAATTTAAAGAAATGAAGTGCTGATACTTGCTACAACTGGATGAATCTTGAAAACACTGTGCTAAGTTAAAAAATCCAGGTACAAAATCCACATATATGATTCCTTTTACATTAAATGTCCAAGAATCCACATTCATACAGAGAGACAGTAGGTAAATTTACAGTTTTCAGAGCTGGGAGTAGGGAATGAGTAAAGACTACTAGTGCTTACAGAAGTTTTTTTCTGGAGCAATGGAAATGTTCTGAAATCTTGTGATAACTGCACAACTTTATAAATATACTAAAACCCACTGAACTGTAGAACTTAACAGGGTGGATTTTTTGGTATATGAATTATATTCCAACAATAACAACAGCCAAGACAAAATCACTTTAAAGACACAAACTTCTGCTGGCATAGTTTGAAGGCATCAGGTTATATCCATCTAAGTAAAAAATCTGGATTCCAGTGTGTGTGTGAAGTTCTCAATGTAACTGACGGCAGTGAAATAGTGCACTAATAATATTCTTCTGGATGGCCGTGTGCCCTAAGTGTCCAGCACAGTTGAGGTTTATTCTTTCAGTAGGTTGTCAGAAGACAGTACAGAGCACTGCATATTATGGTTAAGGTTTTTATGTTTTTCTTTTTCTTTCTTTTTTTTTTTTTTTTTGAGGGGATTGAAACTGTTGAATGACAGTCATGGCATTTCTGAAATCTCTTGTTCAAAGGTGTGGGCATAAAAAATGATTGGATTTGCCCAGTAAATGTCTTTCTAAGTAATTGCTGTCTCTAACAGTTGTAGAATTTTCTTTGGAAAGTGCAGCAAGGCAGATGAGAAATCACTCAGAACTTAATTTGAGGAGCTTAAATTTTGATAAGCATTTTGTAAAGGTTTCTGTTAAAATTCAACTGGTAAATTTGAAGATCTAATGGGCTTTATTAACTGATTTATGAATTGGGTAGCATCCCATCTATCAAGTAAAGTGATGCTCAGAGGAATTGTACAATATGGAAGGTTTTTATAGTAAGGAGGGTGAGGTGAGAAGTTATTACCAAAATAAAAGAAAAAGTTGTTTCAAGCAATGTCATTTTCCCCATAGGAGGAAGAGCAGAGAGTCTTATCACGTAGATTACCTCACCTTCCTTGGGAGATTGAGAGGGCCCCCAGGTACCTCACTGGTGCTGACCAGAAATTTCCTGACCTCTGGAGAGGGTGGTGTTGAAACGGCAATTATGTTAAGTGTTAAGCCTCAGTTCAGTGACATTGCCTAAGTGCTTACATTTTGGGCCTGTGGTTTTCTTTTTGACAGTTTGCCATATTATGAAATGTTGAAACATATTTGCTTCTAGCTTTATTTAGAGAATTAAGAGTTTTTCTAAAGAGCTAATCAACAGAACCACCAAGTACCTAATAAATAAGATTCTGGAGGGAGCACATGTAACATCTAAAATGAAACTCAGAGTCTGGGTTTGCCAACTCAGTTACTTATTTTATTTTATTAAGATTTTACTTATTTATTTGACAGAAAGAGATATCACAAGTAGGCAGAGAGACAGGCAAAGAGAGAGGGAGAAGCAGGCTTCCTGCTGAGCAGAGAGCCCAATTCAGGGCTCAATCCCAGGACCCTGAGATCATGACCCAGGCCAAAGGCAGAGGCTTAACCCATTAAGCCACACAGGCACCCCCAGTTACCTATTTTAAAATAATATCTATTAAGCCCTCTACCAAAAAGCAATTATATTATAATGGGTAATTACTTTTTCATGCATTGCAGGGGCTACTCTAAAAGAAAAAATATGCACTAGAAATATCACTTAGATTAAATGTTACATAAATTACATATTACCTAGCAGTTATAAGATGGATGGTCTTAATGGTAAATTTGATATATAGGACATCCTTAGGTGTTTGTCTGTATTGCATTTTTTTATGTTTCCAAATCCTGGATTTTATGCAATTTGAGAAGTAGTGTAGGATCTACTTATTGCTAGTTGTTTCAGTTGCTTAAAACAAAAACAAACAAACAAAAAAACCTATCTTAGTTGAATTTCTTTGTAAATGTAAAACTAAGGAAAACACTAGTCTAGGATTTCAGATTGAAAATGATCTTGAAACCCTAGGCTGCACAAGTAAATAGGGATAGCATTAATGCATGATTTCTGGCTAGGAATCTCTATCATTTCTTGAGAAATTCAAGACAACAAATGCCAGTTTCTCTAAATGGAGCTCATTCATTTTGGCCTGCAAAAAAGCCGCTGTGATAAAGTCAGGCTTTTTAATCCTTAAACTTAAAAAAATATATATTTTCCCAAAGGAAAGAAAAGAAATGGCTGTAAAAGCATTTTAAATATCCATTAAAACTGTTGCATGTAGTGTCTTTCAGCTTATCCTTTTACTGCATTTTTTCACCAAATGATAGTTTTAGGTAATAACTTAGATTCAACTCACCTGATTTTATTAGTTCTGTGTGAAGCAGTAGAATCAGAAAACAAATATAAGAATCTAAGGGTTTGAGGAAATCAAGTCATATTGCAATGCTGACTTAAGGGTTGATCAGAAAATGGAAATATTTTGGGTTTTCTCTTTGAAGAATTACCTCAAATAAATTCAATTTATGATCCTTTGAATTTTTTTTGGAAAACTGTCTGAAAGCCCAAAACAATTTTTGATACCATTATCTTTCAGACTAGGTGGAAATAGCCCTCAAAATGCAGAGAAATTACTGTTCCTGACTCTCTCTATGCTATGAGAAATCAAATGTCAGTAGTTAGTTGCATTATCGTGTTAAATATTTTTTATTATTTCACATTCTTTTTTTTTAAATATTTTATTTATTTGACAGAGAGAGATATCACAAGTAGGTGAAGAGGCATAGAGAGAGAGAGGAGGAAGCAGGCCCCTCGCCGAGCAGAGAGCCTGATGTGGGACTCAATCCAAGGACCCTGGGATCATGACCCCAGCCGAAGGCAGAGGCCTTAACCTACTGAGTCACCCAGGCGCCCCTTATTGTTACATTATAAAAGACTTTAGTACACTGCAGTGAGGAACTAATAAAACAGGAAATCAGAATGGCCAAAGCAAGGAAAGTCAGAATGAGGCAAACCAAGTTGTCGCAAAAAAAAAAAAAAAAAAATAATAATAATAAAATAAAATAAAATTCATAAATGGGAAAAAAATCTTTTGCCATGAGTCACTTAAAGGCCTTTCTGACATATATTTGCTATTTTCTCTAAAATTGTGTTTCTTTTTTTTTAACATCTTGATTTTATTTTTTTCAGTGTTCTAAGATTCATTGTTTTAAAGATTTATTTATTTACTTATTTGTCAGAGAGAGAGAGAGAGAGAGCGAGAGAGCGAGCACATGAAGACAGAGTGGCAGGCAGAGGCAGAGGGAGAAGCAGGCTTCCTTCCAAGCAAGGAGCCCAATGTGGGACTCGATTCCAGGACGCTGGGATCATGACCTGAGCTGAAGGCAGCCGCTTAACCAACTGAGCCACCCAGGCGTCCCCTAAGATTCATTGTTTATGCACCACACCCAGTGCTCCATGCAATGCATGCTCTCCTTAATACCCACCACCAGGCTCACCCATCCCCCCACCTCCCTCCCCTCCATAACCCTCAGTTTGTTTCTCAGAATCCACAGTCTTTCATCTTTCATCTCCCGCTCTGATTTACCCCAATCCATTTTTTCTTTCCTTCTCCTAATGTCGTCCATTTTATTCCTTATGTTCCACAAGTAAGTGAAACAATATGATAACTGACTTTCTCTGCTTGACTTATTTCAATCAGCATAATCTCCTCCAGTCCCATCCATGTTGATGCAAAAGTTGGGTATTCATCCTTGCTGATGGCTGAGTAATATTCCACTGTATATATGGCCCACGTCTGCGTTATCCATTCATCTGTTGAAGGTCATCTCAGCTCTTTCCATAGTTTGGTGATTGTGGACATTGCTTCTATGAACATTGGGGTATATATGGCCCTTCTTTTCACTACATCTGTATCTTTGGGGTAAATACCCAGTAGTGCAATTGCAGGGTCATGGGGTAGTTCTACTTTTAATTTTTTTGAGGCATCCTCACACTGTTTTCCAAAGTGGCTACACCAACTTGCATTCCCACCAACAGTGTAAGAGGGTTCCCCTTTTTCTACATCCTCTCCAACACTTGTTGTTTCCTGTCCTATTGATTTTGGCCATTCTAACCACTGTGAGGTGATATCTCAATGTAGTTTTGATTTGAATCTCCCTGATGGCTAATGATGATGAACATTTTTTCACGTGTCTGTTAGCCATTTGTATGTATTCATTGGAGAAGTGTCTGTTCATGTCTTCTGCCCAGTTTTAGACATGATTATCTGTTTTTTGGGAGTTGAGTTTGAGAAGTTCTTCATAGATCTTGGATATCAGCCCTTTCTAGTGTCATGTGCGAATATCTTTTCCCATTCCATGGATTGCCTCTTTGTTTTGCTGGCTGTTTCCTTTGCTGTGCAGAAATTTTTGTCTTGATGAAGGCCCAAAAGTTCATTTTCACTTTTGTTTCCTTTGCCTTTAGAGACCTGTCTTGAAAGAAGTTGCTGTGGCCAATGTCAAAGAGGTTACTGCCTATGTTCTCCTCTATGGTTTTGATAGATTTCTGCCTTATTTTGAAGTCTTTCATCCATTTTCAGTTTATTTTTGTGTATGGTGTGAGAGAATCATCAAGTTTCATTCTTCTATATATAGGTGTCAAATTTTCCCAGCACCATTTATTGAAGAGACTGTCTTTGCCACTGGATATTTTTTCCTACTTTGTCGAAGATTATTTGACCATAGAGTTAAGGGTCCATATCTGGACTCTACTCTCTTCCATTGGTCTATGTGTCTGTTTTTCTGCCAGTACAATGCTGTCTTGATGACCACAGCTTTGTCATAAAGCTTGAAATCAGGCAACGTGATGCCCCAGTGATTCAGGGTCTTTTCTGGTTCCATACAAATTTTCGGATTGTTTCTTCCAGCACTTTGAAAAATTCTGGTGGAATTTGATCAGGATGGCATTGAAAGTATAGATTGCTCTGGGCAGCATAGACATTTTAACAATGTTTATTCTTCCTATCCATAAACATGGGATGCTTTTCCATCTTTTGTGTCTTCTTCAGTTTCTTTCATGAGTGTTCTGTAGTTCCTTGAGTATAGATCCTTTACCTCTTTGATTAGGTTTATTCCAAGGTATCTTATGGTTTTTGGTGCCATTGTAAATGGAATCGATTCTCTAATTGCCCTTTCTACATTTTCATTGTTACTGTATAAGAAAGCAGCTGATTTCTGTGCATTGATTTTGTATCCTGCCACATTACTGAATTGCTGTATGAGTTCTAATAATGTGGGGGTGGAGTCTTTTGGGTTTTCCACATAAAGTATCATGTCATCTGCAAAGAGAGAGAGTTTGATTTCTTCTTTGCCAATTTCAATACTTTTTATTTCTTTCGTTGTCTGATTGCTGTTGCTAGGAATTCTAGTTCTATGTTGAACAATGGTGGTGAGAGTGGGCATCCTTGTCATATTCTTGATCTCAGTGGGAAGGCTCTCAGCTTTTCCCCATTGAGAATGATATTTGCTGTGGGTTTCTCATAGATGGATTTTATGAAGTTGCATATTTTGAAGAGTTTTAATCAGGAAAAGATGCTGACTTTTGTCAAATGCTTTTTCTGCATCAATTGAGAGGATCATGTGATTCCTCTCTCTTCTCTTATTGATTTGTTCCATCACACTGATTGATTTGTGAAAGCTGAACTACCCTTGCATGGGGATGGAAGGGTGCTACATTAACTCTTAAGGGTAGTCCTGTGCCCTGCTAAAGGACATTCTGTCAAAGGTTACTTTGCACTCTGTATGTATTTGATAAACAACCACTATGTTTATCTGAAAAAGAAGTAATATGCTAAATTCTGAATGATAGATTTTTTTTAAATGATGGTAGGTTTTGGGGCCAACGTGCATTTGTGTCTATATCCTGGAACTTATACACCTGCTCCTTTGGAGTACTGTTTATTAGAGTTATTGGAGCTGTTTATTAGACCAAGATAGGGTCATGAAGGAACATTACATTCAGTTTATTTTATTGCAGAAGGTATGAAGACATGTACTAGATTTCTGTTAGAGTTTCACAAAAAAAATTTACTATCTCTATTGTTTGTAGAGTTCACTTATGCAAAATTTGCACATTTTGAGGCAGCACTGGGTAAAATTTTGTGCTTATTGAACCCCTGCCTTCATACTAGAAGGTGAGTTAGGACGCTGGGAAGAAAAAAGTCCCATATTGAGTGTCTGAATTATGTTAAAACCCTGTAGACTCCAAGTTTCCAAGTCTTTTGAGAGAAAATACACATGGACATCCACACATTTATGTACACACATGCATGAAAGAGAAGACTAAGGAGAAAAGAAGTAAACCTGCCATTGCCTCAGTTTCCAATTCGTGAAATGAGAAAGTCAGGCTAGAAGGTTCTCCAAGGTCATTTCCAGCTCTGAGTGTAGCACACATCTCAAATCCTTGACCTGGATTAGCCCTTTGTGGACTGGGAGAGGAAGAACACAGGTTGCTCTCCAGCAAAACTTAAATTTAGAGCTTTAATTAGAAAAAGAATCAGAATTCTCTTTCAGATTGTTTTTTTTAATTTTATTTTTAAGTTGTGCTTTTATTGTTTCCATTTTATTTTAAAAGAATGAAACCTGCAATTTGCCAAATTGCTGCATGCTTTTCCTTGCCATACAACTGCCCTAGCATGTTACCTAAAACAATTTTCTAAAATGTATTTTTAATGAGAAACTGAGATCCCTGAAATTTGTCTTATACATTTTTTTTTCCCTTTAGACCTCTCATAGGGCTCTGGAGTTTCCATACCTCGGTGCCAAGAGCATGGCAAAGGAATCCAGCTCAGTTAGTAATTACCTGGTGTTAGTCTTACTCAAAGTTGTTTTTCTCTTAATGGGTTAGGAGAGCCATTTAAATGCTTTGGCTCTAGTCATCAAAGTTCCAGTGGGGAGGGTAGGTGAAAGTGTATGTAATGTTTAGCCTATAAAAATGGCCATACCCAGAGCTTATGCGGAGTAAATTCTTACCAGGGACTCTGAGTAAGGGCAGGTCAATGTGGAAGAAAGCATGAGATAATGAATGAGTTGAGGAAAGTCTGGGAGTATCCTTCCCTCTCTAAATTAGGTCTCATGATTTTAGTGGATGTTTATTTTTGCCCCCATCATGGCATAAGGGAAGGATCTTCCCAAAGCCTCCCTGTGTGCTTCCAGAATGCTGACTCCCTCCCAGACTCCACCGTGGAGCAGGTACATTAGCCCTCATTTTCTCAGGCTTCCTGTGGTGAAGGACCAGTTTGTTTCCTCTCATACTCCCCCATCCACCATAGGCTGATATTTGCATAAAATACAGTGCAATTAATCACTGAAAAAAAAAACAAACAAACCACGATACACAAAACAAAGATGAACAGGGGTGCCTGGGTGGCTCAGTGGGTTAAGGCCTCTGCCATTGGCTCAGGTCATGACCTGGCGTCTGGGATCCAGCCCCGCATTGGACTCCCTACTCAGTGGGGGAGCCTGCTTCCCACCCTCCCCACCTGCCTTTCTGCCTACTTGTGATCTCTGCCTGTCAAATAAATAAATAAAATCTTTAAAAAAATTTAAAAAATTAAAAAAAAAACAAAGACAAAATATAAGCCTCAGTTTTAATTATTAGACATAGTTACTGTCAGATTGTAATAGAAGTTTCTAACCATCCTCAATTTCTATACTTGTTGTGGATGATAACCCAGTAATTATTTGGGAGCATTCTTATGACTTGAGCTGGTGCCATTCACCTGAATGTTGGGACTTTAGTTGAGAACACTGGGACAAGAGTTCTCTGTTTTTTCCTGGCCAGATCCATCTTGGGACATGTTTTTCTCTTAATGGGAAGAGACGTGGCTTGGGACTGAGTCAACACTGAGAAAGCAGAACCTAGGGATAGTGAGTCAGAACCCAGATCTAGGGACGCCTGGTGGCTCAGTTGGTTAAGCGGCTGCCTTTGGCTCAGGTCATGATCCCAGCGTCCTGGGATTGAGTCCCATATTGGGCTCCTTGCTCAGCAGGGAGCCTGCCTTTCCCTCTGCCTCTGCCTGCCACTCTGTCTGCTTGTGCTCACTCTCTCTAACAAATAAATAAATAAATAATCTTAAAAAAAAAAAAAAAGAACCCAGATCTACTCCTATATTGCAGAGAAATATAAGCCAATAAATTAAAATTAAGCAAGCCAGAATTCATCTGGCTTTCTATCATCCACAAGGGAGTCTTATGTGATACAGTGATTAACTTGCATATTTCATCATGAACTCTTAACCAGCTTTTCTTTGCCAGTCATCTTTCCAAAACAGAGTCTGCCATTCTTCTGGTTATGAAGCTGCCCTCAGTGTCACAAAGCTCAAGTTTCTGAAACTGCCATTCAAAGGCATTCACCATTGATTCCCCTTCTACTTTTTCAGACCAATTTTTTGCTGCTCTCATCCTCACACACATACCATGCTTTATCATGAGCAGACATGTATTTTTATACATGTTTATATATGTTCTAGTTTGCTCAGGTTCCCTCTGGCTGGATTCCCACACCCTTTTCTGACTTTCTAAGAATAGAACCTTGAGAACATAAGGTGTTCATTACTCTGAAACATTAGGTATCACCATTATTCCTGCTGATTCAAGGGCTAATTTTGCAAGTATTGGCAGGAGGGAAACTTGATGCACCCAGACATTTGATAGAAGTAGCAATTAGACCCCAGAGATCTCATTTCATAGGGAATTTAATATGGTTTTACTAAACAAATCTCAGAAAGCAACATGCTTAGACAAAGTATGACTTTAAATTACTATAAAAATGAATAAGCAAGAAATGAAAACGTACATCCGCACCAAAACACATACAGAAATAGCAGATTTATTCATAAGAGCCAAAAAGTAGAAAGAGCCAAAATATTCAACTGATCAATGTATAAATACAACATGGCATATCTATATAAGGGAATATGATTTGCCATAAAAAGAAAGAAGTATTGATACATGGTACAACATGGATGGACCTTGAAATGGTATGATAAGTGAAAGAAGTCAGATACAAAAGGCCACATGATTCCATTCATATGAAATGTCCAGAATTGACAAGTCAGTAGATAAAGTAGATTAGTGGTAACCTAGGGTGGGGGCAGGAGGAATGAGTAGACTGAAGGGGGAATGAAGCCTGTGGGGAAGAGTTTCTTTTTAGAATAATAAAAATGGGGATGCCTGGGTGCTCAGATGGTTAGGTGTCTGCCTTTGGCTCAGGTCATGACCTTGGGGTCCTGGGATTGAGCCCCTGGATTTGGCAGGGAGTCTGCTTCTCCCTCTCTATCCCCCACTGTTCCCCCTGCTTGTGCTCCCTCACTCTCTCTGTCAAATTAAAAAAAAATTGAATAATGAAAATGTTCTAAAGTTGATTGTGGTGATGAATGAACAACATTGTGAATTCAATAAAAGCCACTGAATTGCACACTTTTAATGGATAAATTATATGGCATGTGAATTAAGTCTCAATAATGTGGCCCAAAAAATGTATAGGAGGGTTATTCATAGTTGCCAAAACTGGGGAGCAGCCAAGATGTCCTTTAATAAGTGAATGGATAAATCAACTGTGGTACATCCAGATAATGGATATTATCCAGCACCAAAAAGGAATGAGCCATTAAGTCATGAAGAGACACAGAGGAGCCTTAAGTGCATATCATGAAGTGAAAGAAGCAAATCTGAAAAGGCTACACACTGTAAGATTCCAACAAGATGCCATTCTGGAAAAAACTCTGAAGACAGTAAAAAGATCCGTGATTGCCAGGGATTGGGGCAAGACGGGATAAACAGGCAGATCATAGAGGATTTTCAGGGTAGTGAAACTACTCTGTGTGATACTACAATGGTGGGTACATGTCATTATACATTTGTTAAACTCATAGAAGGTACAATGCCAAGAGTGAACTCTAATGTAAACTATGACTTTGAGTGAGAATGCTGTATCATTGTAGGTCCATTGGTTGTAGTAAATGCCCCCTGCTGGTTCTGGATATTGAGAGTGGGGGAGGTTGTGTGTACAGTAGGGAGGCAGGGGACATATGGTAACTCTTTCTGCCTAGTTTTGCTGTGAACATAAACTGCTCTAAAACATAAAGTCTACACAAAGAAGAAGAGGAGGAAGAGGAAGGAGAAGAGGGAGAGGAGGAAGTCCTGAATACCTCACAAGGCTCATCTCATTTAGCACCAACTATAACATTTTCCCTAACACTTCTCTCTTCTCCTTCCTGGCAGAAGACTCCTTTATCTGTGTTTTCATTGTGTTCTTATTCCTACTTCCTTTATAGTTCACATCACTTCACTTCATTATAATAGTTTGCAGGTCTCCCTAAACTATGACCTGCTCAGGAGCTGAGGCAATCCCTTGTTGTTTCTACTAGAAATACTACATAGTAGAATTCAGTGAGTTCGGTGTGTGAAAAAATGAGAGACATCTTACAACTAGCTACTCTTTTCAATACAGTTTAAAAGGATTTTGCCCCAGAATCTGTTCTTCAGGCCTTTTATTATCCTGAAAACAGCTGTCCCCATGTGGCTCATCCCAGGGACAGTGAGGAGGAGGATGGGAATGAGAGAGCATGGAGGACTCTCCTTAGAAAATGGAGGACATATGAGAATCTACACTTATCTCCATGGGGTTTCTTCAAATAGAACCCTATTATCTTACTAGAGCTTTTAGAAAATACTCCACCTTTGATATGATACAACAAGTGTAGTATAAAATCCAGGACCAGACTTTTGTGGTGGCCCAGGTCAGCCGGGAAGATGTCCTGGGGTTGTGAGAACATCTCGCTCTACCAAAAGCCATCTCTGCCACCTCCGGATGGCTGCCTGAGATGTTCGTGTGAAGGCTTTAGTATAAGGCTTACGGGCTAGATGTCTGTAAACTGTGTGAGATGTATTCCTGCGAAGGATGACATTTTAAGCTTTT
>PISX010036007.1:0-12395 GCA_004024625.1 Mellivora capensis | reverse complement strand
GTGGAAGGACTCTGTTCCATATGACCATTCAAGGATCTAAGCTATTTTCACTTTGTGCTTCTTCATAGTCTTGATGCCATGGAATGTTCCACTGGATTTCATCATAGGATGTAAAATGAAAGATAGGAGAGAGCCTGGCAGATAATATGGGAAGACACCTAATGGACCAGGCCTGGAAGTATATTTACTGCTTTAATATTCTTAGGGGCCAGAAAAATTATATGACCTCACCCAGCTATAAGGAATGCTGGACAATTTCATTTAGATAGGTGGCAAAAAGAAAAAAAAAAAGAGAATTAGATGAACACATAGTATTGTTTCTGACATATAGTGGTAAAAGATACCTCTTAGGAAATTTCTAATGCTTCAATAAATTAACATCCTCAAAGAAAAAAATGTGAAAATATTTGTGAATACTGAAACACAAATTATATGCAATATTAAACAGATTTCTGACAAAAATTGGTTCTTAATTTTAAAGACAAACAAGTGTTTAACATTTTAAATGATCAAAAAATCATTTCCTAGTTAGAAATTATAAAGTTGACAGGAAAGAATGTTTAAATTTTATGGTTGGCAAAGCATGATGGGAAAGTTGTGGATCAGTTTGCTGAAAAAAGATTACCCAACTGTGATTAACAATAAGGAAGCTTAAACTAAATTAATGAATATACATGTTGACTTTCAGCTTCAATTCACTGGAATAATTACTTCACATTAACATATCAACAAGCCTGCAATCAACAGTCTAAAGTCTCAGGTCACTGACTACTTCTACAAATACATTTTTTAATTTTTATTGTTATACAGTCTTCTGCAAATTTTCTGTCCATATTGTTACATGCATAATTGCACAGAATCTCATAAATTCTTACTGAAAGTGTTTTCTTAATGTTAATTTTATCATTATGTTAATGAGAATATAATAGAAGTGCACTCTGATAGTAATGCTGACAGCAAAAGCCACCAATTTGTTAGCAATCATCAAAGAGCAGCAAATACATTTATCAATGGTGGACAGAACAACATTACAATTATATCTCTATTTTCTGGATAAATATAGTAAGTTATACTATTATAAATTATTATATAGTCTCCAAGGTGTTCCAGATAACCCATTCCTTTTGTAGATCTATAATAAAAGTACTTTCTTTTCCCACCTTACTGACTTCTTTATCATAAGAGACCCTAGAAACAGTCTTGAGACCCAACTACTTTTTCATCATAACTTACACAAAGATATTTCACATAATATACCCTAATCATAAGTTATTAACTGATTCATGTTTAAAATCTACTCAGATCCCTGCTTTAATTTATCTTGCCCTACTTTGCCTGAAATTGTTTTGTTTCTTCCATAAATTGTGTTGCCTAGCCAGGTATAATGCATAAGAAATGTAATGTAAAAAAAGCAAGAAGAGGAGTGTCTGGGTGGCTAAGTGGGTTAAGCCTCTGTGTTCCGCTCAGGTCATGGTCCCAGGGTCTTGGGATGGAGCCCCACATCAGGCTCTCTGCTCAGTGGGGAGCCTGCTTCCCCATCTCCCTCTGCCTGTCTCTCTGCCTACTTGTGATCTCTCTTTCTCTGTCAAATAAATAAATAAATAATCTTAAAAAGAAAAAAACAATATTTAAGTAATCCTACAAATCAAAAACTAAGTCAGCAATTTAAGTTCATAACTTCCAACAGTCCTAGAAATTGAATAACATCCAAATAATTTGAAATAAATACAAAAACAATGTAAATTATTTAGAGGCTTTAGAAGTCTGGAATACAGGCCTATTACAGCATACACCATGGAATCTGACTCTATTCAATCCTTGGCTCTACCACTTGCTAGCTATGTAAACTTGATAGTTCTGCACATCAGTGACTATATCCACCAAAGGAGGACAGTTATGATGCCATCTCAAAAGATTTTTGTGAGAAGTATGCTGGTTTCTATATGTGAAGCACTTGGAAAATTCCTAAATACATTGTTTTGTTTTGTTTTAAGGTTTTTTTTATTTATTTATTCATTTGACAGACAGAGATCACAAGTAAGCAGAGAGGCAGGCAGAGAGAGAGGAGGAAGCAGGCTTCCTGCTGAGCAGAGAGCCCGATGTGGGGCTTGATCCCAGGACCCTGAGACCATGACCTGAGCCAAAGGCAGAGGCTTTAACCCATTGAGCCACACAGGCACCCCTAAATACATTGTTAATATTACGTGTGAGTTATCTAAATTCAAATTCTTAATCTTAAGATTTATTTTATACTGTTATTGAAAAATTTTAATTTGACAGGATGGGAAATGTGGCATTTTTAATGATATCATTCACATCCACAAATCTAGCTTAATAACTACTGCCTACACTGAATTTTCATTTTAGATATATTAGCTGTATACATTCTTCTTGTTTATCTGATATGTGATTAAAATATTTTTAGCATAAACTTTGATAGTTCATCCGGTTACTAAAAAACATCTACCTATTATAAACACACATTTGACATTTGACATGTGTGTCACTAAATATGAGACATATTTCAGAATTTAGGATCTTCTCGTCTGGCAGTAAAGATGTAAATTTTAGTCAAATAACTATTTTATAAAGTAATATATTAAAAGTGTCACCTGGTAATTTCATTACAAAAAAAGAGCCAATGTGATTTTATATATATTGAAATGGTCACTCAGCTACAAGTAACATTTTAACATCCACAGTCTTTTTTCTGGTTTTCAAATTCAATGCTTTTAATTCAGAATTTTTCTTCTTAATTCAGAGCTTTGCTTCTCCTCTTCTTCTTCTTCTTCTTTTTGTCTTCTTTCTTCTTCCTCCTCCTCCTCTTCTTCTTCTTTTTTTTTTTTTAAAGTTCTGGTATATCTCCTTCCACCAGAAGGAAAGGAATGACATTTATGTAACTGGCTATGAGTTGTTTGCTTTGACTACCAAGAAACAAAATATAGCAATGTTGTCAATCTTGATGGTTCAGTCATTTAAATTATTCTTTATATCATTTTTTTAAAGCTTATATTTTTCTTTGTATTTTTCCTTTTATATATTTTTATTTCCTTTTATTACTGATTTATTTAAATGTTATTCTTTTACAATATTTATTTCTTAATTTGAGAGAGAGAGAGCATGTGCACATGAGTGGGGGGAGGGGCAAAGGGAGAAGAAGAGAGAGAAAAATCTCAAGGAGACTCCCCTCTGAGCATGGAGCCTGCTTCAAGGGGCTTGATCTGGCCCTGAGATCATGACCTGAGCTAAAATCGAGAGTCCTTAGCTTAAGGGACTGAGCCAGCCAGGTTTCTATTTATGTGTTAATTTTATAAACCACCTAATTCTTCAAAAAACACAAATATAACTTTGAATATGCAATACGTATCTTATAAAGAATTCTTACAGGTTCTTAAACTATATTTTCTCTTTTTTCTCATTATAGCAAAATATAACTGCCTTAATAAGAAACATTAGTGAAATCTCTGAAAGTTGGATTTTTCTCTGTTGGAATGTGAATTTTCATTTAAGTGATTATTTATGACTGTACATATTTTTGGGAAACTACACCGAAGAAAAAACTGGAAGATGTGGGAATTTAATCTTGAGTTACTTATAATTTAAAAAGTTGGTTAATGGGGGCACCTGGGTGGCTCAGTGGGTTAAGCCTCTGCCTTAGGCTCAGGTCATGATCCCAGGGTCCTGGGATTGAGCCCCATATCCGGCTCTCTGCTCAGCGGGGAGCCTGCTTCCCCCTCTCTCTCTGCCTGCCTCTCTGCCTACCTGTGATCTCTGTCTGTCAAATGAATTTAAAAAAAAAGTTGGTTAACGGATGATAAAGGTTTTGTTTGATTTGTTTCTTTTTATCAATATAGGTCTAAATTTGTGTACAAAAGTAGGAGCTTACTCTATATCCCTTATATTGAATTAAGTACTAGTTTCTGGCTTTCAATTTTCAGTTAAAATAGACATTTTTACCATTAAAACCACTCCTGACTATTCAAAGCTTAAGAAATGTAAGATTGTGCAAAAAAGGCCAGAGTTTACCAATGATTTTAGCATTTAAAAATACCTGAATATATTGTCTATTCTTACATATTTCACTGAGAATTTAAATGCCTTGGTCAGTATAACCTATGACAGGTTATAGTCTTCTTTTGAGTTATATTCAGTGGTTTAGAAAATCATAAGGCATGAAGTAAAAGGTCAAGCACTCTCTACACTTATGAAGTCAGTAAACCTCACTATTAATATTACCCTTGAACAAGTTTATGTACTGCTATAAAATTCTCATAGGTTTAAAATATATGTATACAGTAACATACTTTTAAACTACTCTAAATATAGCTTTGCTACAAAAATTCAATACTCAAGTACAAGGATATATTTGTATCTCCTTAGGGTAAATATGCACGCCAAAATATGCATTTTACAAATACATTTTCCTCCATATAGTCAGATATATATAAAATCATTTTATTAAGCCAAAATTAGAAACAACAGAAATTCAATCAAAACCCATTACACCAGCTCAAAGATGTCTTAATCAATATATAATGACTTTTATATGGGTCCTCAGTCCTCAGTTTTGGAACAGATATTGGGCTTAAAATTACCTGATGTATATAAGTGTTTAGGTGAAAGACTGACACTGACCACTGTCAGAAACTTAAGTGTAGTAAGGGGGAGAGTGATGATACAACTTTATTTAATACATTTCATTACTTAGAATTAGGTTTGGCTGAATTTAGCAAAAAATGCAAGCAAACAATTAAGAAAGTTATTTCTCTCTCACAGAAAAATATACATGTAGGCAATTCGTAGTTGATAGAGTAGTTCTGCAGTAGTTCTCCAGCTTTCTTAACTGTATTACTAGGATGAGACCCTCAAGTTTTTGGATCAGGATGCAGTACCAGCCATCACATTCATGTTCGAAGCATCACAATAGATGAAAGGACAAGAAGGCAGAGGTTCCCAAAGTGTAGATCTTGAGCTAGCAGCACCAGTATGACCTAGCAACTTGTTAGAAATGCAAATTCTTGATTTTGCTAAATTGGTGCTCGATTTTGCTAAACTGGTGCTCGATTTGCTAAATTGGAGCTAAATTGGTGGCATAGCAGGAGGACCCTAGGCTTGTCTCATCCCTCAGACACAACTAGGTAACAATCAAACCACTGTGAATACCCAAAAAATGGACCTGTGGACTGAGAATGAACTCCATAGCTAGAGGGAGAGAAGAGGCCACACTGAGGAAGACAGAGAAGTACAGAGACATGGTTTGGGGGAGAAAGGGATCATCTGTGCTGGAGAGGGGAGGGAGCCCAAATCTAGAAATACAAATTCTCAAGCTCCTCTCCAGACTTACTCAATCTGTAACTCTGAGATAGAGCCCAGCATAGAGCCTAGCTGTTTTTTGTTTTGCTTTAAGATTTATTTATTTGAGAGAGAGTGTGTGAGCAGGTGGAGGGACAGAGAGAGAGGAGGAGGGAGAGGATCTCAAGCAACTCTGCTGAGCATGGAGACTGAGTGGGGTTCAATCTCAGGACCTTGAGATCATGACCTGAGCCAAAATCAAGAGCTAAAGGCTTAACTGACTGAGAGACTCAAGCACCCCACAGCTGTTTTTTTTTTTAAACAAGCCCTTCAATTGATGATTATACACATTAAAGTTTGAAGCAAGCTCAAAGGAGGTATCCAAGAATTTATGCATAGCACTTTCTCTCACATGTTGTTAGTCAAAACTTAGTCACATGGCCACAGGTAGCTATAGAGGTAAGGGAGTACAGTTATTATTTTAACTTTTTAATTAACTGGGTATTTATTGATTTCAATGACAATCTTTTCTCTTATTCAATTTTTAAATCAAATACTATTCATAAAGAATGGGGATCATTTTTGTCCCCATTTGGAAGATAAAAAAACTGAGACCTCCAAATTATAAATTTTTTACTCAGAAATTCACAACCTTCATTGGTAGGAAAAGTCAGACCTAGAAATTAGGTTTCTTTACCCAAAGTCCTTCACATTTTATACTGTATCACATTTATTTACTGAAGGTCACCCTCCTTATCTATAATGTTATAATACCTCAGCTTTCTACTTTCTTTTCCTGTCCCCCATATATTTTCTTCTTGCCAATCTTGCCCATAAAAATGTTGAAGCCATTTAAAATGTAAAATCTAAAATAATAGTTTATGTAGCAAGACAAAAAGAACTTTACAATTATACTACTAATCAGAATGAGATACACTTGACATTTTCTTCCATTTCTTATTTATATTTCAATCATTGAAACAAAAAATAAGTAACTGGATTTTAATAACTGAGAAATGTTAATAACTCAAGATAAATAGCTGCCTAGCACTAATATTTCTAAACTTTGATTGGAAGTTAAGCTAATGTGACAATGCAGTCTTTAAGAGACCAGGACAACTGACATTAAATTGTTGCTTTCTTGTTCTTCCATTAAAAAACAGAGAAAATATTTTTATGACAGGAACTATAATGAGAGTGGAAAGTGATTAAAAGTTACTGTTTACTTTTGATATTGTGATCAGAATATTCAACTCTATTCAAGTCACTGACTCTATTGCCTAACGTTTTAGAAGTATTTATTGGTAGAGTTGTAATAACAGAAACTGATGATTTGCTGCAGCATTTTAAAACTTCCATATGAAAACAAAAAAGATGCTATGTAGTTTACAGATATGAAGATAAATCCGACATAATCAATGTAACACAATGTTAACAGCAGGCATATATTTTAGAACCCAGAATAAAAGAAACTTTACTGAAAGGCTAAATCAATTTGATGCTACAAAACACTTCTTATATTCTAACTGGCATAGGTTTTCCAATGCAGCAAGAATCATCAGCATCAAGGGTGGTCTGCCCATGACCTATGCAAGCCCAGAGGGAACTCCTTTGAATATCAGATATCCTATCTAAAGCTGCATAGTTATTGACCAAAAAAGGCCATTTCCTTAGCCATAAAAAGAAAGCATTTGGTATTACTAAGCCTGTGGGAAAGAATGCTCATAAAATAAGGACACAAATAGTTGTAACTTTATAAAATTATAAGATTTACCCACTATTTATAATATTTGGAATAGAAATATTATATCACTATATAGAAGAGAAGGAGGAGTAAGAGATCATCTTATGTATATGGAGCACAGAGCACATGATTATGAAAATGATTTTAGCATGCACCATATATTAAGAATTCATATCATGTCTGACCATATGTCAAATACTTTATGTACCTTATCTCATTTAATCTTCATTACTGATCTTTCAGGGGTATTATTCTCCTTTTCCTGTGAGGAATCATAATTATAAAAATTCATTTTTTTAAAGTCATACAGTTAGCTTGGTAAGATGCCTGGATATGCACAAAAAATTTGTACTCCCCTTTTCAAAATGTATCACTGAAGATAGGAAGTAGCTTTACAACTAGGGATTTTATTTCTTAACTCCCCTTTTTATGAAGGTAGGTATGTTGACTTATTCTTGCCAATGAATTAGGGTGATTGTATCACTTCTAGGTCAAGATATTTAATAAATGGTTCCAGTTGGAAGATGGTGGCAGAGTATAAGGACTCTGGGTTCACCTTTTCCCATGGATCAAATCATCCTAAGTGCCCCAGAAACTGACTTGAAGATTGGCAGAACAACTCCACAACTAAAGGTAGAGAAGAGGTAGGTAGGAAGTTCAACAAGGTAGGAAGTGCAGAGATAGGGTTTGGGAAAGAAATGAATCATGGCTTCTGTGGTAGAGAGGGAGCTGCAGTTGTGGAGAAGAGGAAGAGACAGACCAGCATACAGGAGAGTGCACAGGGGAAAGTGAAAGCCCGTAGCAAGTGACATGGTAGGGGAGAGTGACTGAATTTCATGACTTTTGGCAACTAGCAGGGCTCAGCCTGGAGTTTTAAAGGTCAACAGGTATGGCAGGGATAGAGACTGGAGGACATTGTGCTGCTTTTTGAGAAAGAGTAGGTAAACAACCTGCAGCCATACAGCCTGGAAAGACTGATCTGAGGAGTTCTTGGGGGACACAGAGGAAGTTATTTGCACATTTTATAGTGTATCCCAGAGACACAAACATTCACAGAGAGAATGCTCTAGGAACAAAGGAACTGGCAGGTACCATTTCCCTCCCCTACCCCTCAGCATAACCATAGGACCTATACTCACTACCAAGCTTCACTCCCAATGCTCTGGTGGAACCACTCTTCCCAGTCTCCCTTGCCTCAGTCCCAGCACAGCAGATCTCCCTCAGAAGACCTGCTCAAGCCCCTACTTGCACTACAGCTCCCAACTGGGGAGTTTTACAGAGCCTCAGTTCCAGCAGTGGTGATGACAAGCCTCATTTTCCAAGCAGACCAGAGTGCACCTAGTTAAATTGGGCGACATTTATGCCAGGAACCAAAACATGCACACAACAGGAAAAAGAGCCTCTGCAGATAACCGGCCTGAAGGAAAAGGGCCCAGCCCTGGGGAACGGGGGATACTACATGGCAGAACACTATGATATCTCTTCTTCATAAAGCCATTACTATCAAGAACTAGAGATGTAGCTGACTTTATTGACACACAGAAACAGGCAAAGAGATTTTGACAGAATGAAAGACAGAGAAATTTGTCCCAAATGAATGTACAGGACAAGGCCATGGCCAGAGAACTAAGTGAAACAAAGAAAAGTAACATGTCTGATGGAGTATTTAGAGCAATTATTATAAGGATACTCACTGGACTTGAAAAAAGAATGGAAGGCATCAGTGAAACCCTTACACAGAGATAAGAAATAACGAAGGATAGATAAGGGCTCTATAAACAAAATAAGAAGCACACTTGATGGAATGAACAGTAGGCTGTAAGAAGTGGAGTAATGAATTAGTGACCTACACAAGGTAGTAATGGATAGTAATCAAGCAGAACAAAAAAGAAAAAAAAATTATGCAAAATGAAAACATAGGGAACTTGGTGACTCCATCAAATGTAATAATGTTTGTTTATAGGAATTCCAGAAGAAGAAGAAGAGAGAAAGGTGGGCAGAAAATTTATGTGAAGAAATAATGGCTCAAAACTTCCCTGATCTGGAGAGGAAAAGAGACATCTAAATCCAGAAGGCACAGAGAACCCCCCAAAAATCAACAAAAACAGATGCAGACCAAGACATACTGTAATTAAAATGACAATATACAGTGATAAAGAAAAAAATTTAAAAGCAGAAAGACAAAAGAAGATAGTAACATACAAGAGCAAACCCATAAGGCTATCAAGAGATTTTTCAGTAGAAACTTTCCAAAACAGGAGAGAGTGGCATGACATAATCAAATTGCTGAGTGAGAAGAATCTGTAGCCAAGAATAATCTATCCATTAAGGCTATCATCATAACACAAAGATAAAGAGTCTCCAAGCCAAACAAAAATTAAGGGAGTTTATGACCACTAAGCCAGCCCTGCAAGGAAATATTAAAGGGGACTCTTTAAGTGCTTTAAGTGGAAAGGAGAGAGCAGAAGTGACAGTAAGAAGTCAGGAAACAAAAAAGCAGTAAAAATGAATATTTCTGTAAAAAGCAATCAAGGAGTTCACTAAATAATAGGATGTAAAATATAAAAGCATACATCTAAAATTTGGATAGAAGAGGAGTAAAGGATGGTTCAAAGTTAAGCAACCATCTTAATATACACTGCTATATGCAGAAGAGGTTATATACAAACCCAATGGTAGCCATATAACAAAAATCACTAATAAATATACAAAGAATAAAGAGAAAGAAATCCAAATATATCACTAAAGAAAATACCAAACCATGAAAGAGAGAAAGACAACAAAGGACCAGAGAAAATCTTCAGTAACAACCACAAAAGAAGAAATAAAATGGCAATAAATAAATATCTATCAATAACTCCTTTGAATGTAAATGGACTAAATGCTCCAAAAACACAAGGTGACAGAATGGATAAAAAAAATAAGACCCATCTATATGCTGCCTGCAAGAAACTCATTTTAGTCCTAAAGACACACTGAAAGTAAGGGGATGATGAAAGATCTATCATGCATCTATCATGCTGTTAATAGAAAGCTAATGTAGTAATAGTTATATTGAACAAATAAATTTAGAGCAAAGACTCTAACAAGAGACAAAGTAGAACACTATATAATAATAAAGGAATAATTCAACAAGAAGATGTAACCCAACATGGAAGCAACCAAGTGTATAAAACAGTTTACAACAAAAAAAGGAGGAGCATCTGGGTGGCTCAGTCCTGAAGTGCCTGCCTTCAGCTCAGGACATGATTCCAGGGTCCTAGGATCAAGCCCCATTTGGGGTTCCCTGCTTGACGGGGTGCCTGCTTCTCCCTCTGCAACTCCCCTGCTTGTGTTCCCTTTCTCACTGTGTCTTTCTCTGTCAAATAAATAAATAATCTTTAGGAAAAAAAAAAGAAATAATTGATAATAATACAATAATAGTAGGGGATTTTAACACTCCATTTGCATCAATAGATCATCTAAAGAGAAAATCAACAAGGAAACAATGACTTTGAATGACACATTGGAATAGATGGATTTAACAGCTATATTCAGAAAATTTCACCCTAAAAAAAGAACAGACATTCTTTTTAAATGCACATGGAACATATTCCAAAATAGATCACATATTAGCCCACAAAACAAGCCTCAATAAATTTAAAAAGACTAAAGTCATACCATGCAATTTTTCTGACCACAATGTTATGAAACTAGAAGTCAACCACAAGAAAAAATCTGGAAAGACCACATATATATGGAGGTTAAATAACAGGCTACTAAACAATGAATGGATCAATAAGGAAATAAAATAAAAAATAGAAAAGTACATGAGAAACACAATGGTCCAAAACCTTTGGGATATAACAAAAGTGGTTCTAAGAAGGATGTTTACAGCAATACAGTCTACCTCAAGAAGCAAGAAAAATCTCACATAAACAACCTAACCTTACATCTAAAGGAGCTAAAAAAGAAAAACAAACAAAATCCAAACCAGCAGATTCAAGGAAATAACAAAAATTAGAGCAGAAATAAATGATACTGAAACTAAAAAATCAACAGAACAGTCAATGAAACCAGGAGCTGGTTCTTTGAAAAGATCAATAAAATTGATAAACCTCTAGCCAGACATGTCAAGAATAAAAGAAAGGACTCAAACAAATAAAATCACGAACAAGAGGGGAGAAATAACAACCAACACCACAGAAATACAAATATAAGAGAATATTATGAAAAACTATATGTCAACAAATTAACAAACTAAAAGAAATGGATGAATTCCTAAAAACATACAAACTGCCTAAAATGAAACAGGATGAAACAGCAAATCTGAACAGAATAATAACCAGCAAGAAGACTGAATCAGTTATCCAAAACTCCCAAAAAACAAAAGTCCAAGACACATGGCTTCATGGAAGAATTCTACCAAACATTTAAGGAAGAGTAAATACCTATTCTTCTTATATTATTTCAAAAAAAAATAGGAAAGGAAGGAAAACTTCTGAATTCATTCTATGAGGGCAGCATTACCCTGATATCAAAACCAGATAAAGGCACCACTAAAAAAAGAGAATTACTGGCCAATATCTCTGATGAACAAAGATGCAAAAATCCTCAGTAAAATACTAGCGAACTGAATCCAAAAATACATTAAGAAATCATTCACCATGATCAAGTGGAATTTATTCCTGGGTTTTAAGGGTGAGTATTTGCAAATCAATCAATGTGATACATCAAATCAATAAGACGAAATATAAGGATCATATGGTCATTTCAATAGACACAGAAAAAGAATTTCACAAAGTACAACACCTATTCATGATAAAAACCCTCAATGGTAGGTTTTGAGGGAATATACCTCACCATAATAAAAGTCATATATGAAAAACCTACTGCTAATATCAGATTTAATGGGAAAAACTTGAAAGCTTTTCTTCTACAGTAAGGAATAAGATCAGAATGTCTACTCTCATTACTTTTATTCAACTTAGTACTGGAAGTCCTAACCAAGCAATCAGACAACAAAAAGAAGTGAAAGACATCCAAGTTGGCAAGGAAAAAAGTCAAACTTTCACCATTTGCACATGACATGATACTACAAAAAGAAAACCCGAAAGACTCCATCATAAAACTGCTAGAACTGATAAACAAATTCAGTAAAGTTACAGATTACAAAATTAACATACAGAAATCTTTTGCATTTCCATACACCAACAATGAAGCAGCAGAAAAAGATATTAACAAAATAATACTATTTATAATTTCACCAAAAATGGTAAGATACCTAGGAATAAACCTAACCAAAGAGGTAAAAGAACTGTATTCTGAAAATTATAAAACACTGATGAAAGAAACTGAAATAGATAAAAAGTAACAGAAA